>CAUYQG010208851.1:0-16651 GCA_963574415.1 Tarsius wallacei
AACACAAACGTGGGGGGGACTCCCCCTCTTTCTGTCACTCAGAGCACAAACATAACCCCCCCCCCCCCCCGCCAGCTGATGTGCCCTCAGGCCTCAAGCCATCTGGGACTCCCAGCTCAGGGAAGCAGGTGGATGCCCAGAGGCTTTGGGGCAGGGGCTTCTCTGTTATTGGGGCAGGGCTTGGTCAGGGAGGGGGCGCCTGGGACCATGTGTCTGGAGAGAGGGGAAGGTTATACCCTAGAGAAGAGGGAACAGGCCCAAAGACTTTGCGTCCTCGAATCAAAGCTGGAGGGTGGTAGTCTGGGATGCGGGGAGCCCATCTGGGTCTGGTAACTGAAGAAGCCCCTGGGCCTGGCAGCTTCTGTCCCTCCTGTGGCAGAACCTAACAGGTCAGCCAGGCACGGTGGCTCACACCTGTAATCCGAGCACTTTGGGAGGCAGAGGTGAGAGGATTGCTTGAGCCCAGGGGTACAAGACCAGCCTGGACAACTTGGCAAGACCTTGTCTCTACAATAAATCAAGAAAAATGAGCTGGGCATGGTGATGCGTGCCTGTGGTTCCCCCTACTTGGAAGGCTGAGGCTGAAGGATCGCCTGAGCCCAGCAGGGCGACAGAGTGAGACACGCTCAAAAAAACAAAAAGCAAAAAACCCGTCAGGTGATTCTCCAAGGATCTTTGTTGTTGAGCAAGACTGAGGTCACACCAGGAGAAGGTGGCTTGCTCCGGCCGGCTGCCCTGCCAGGCACTCACCTGCCCACCAGGCCAAGCCACGTTAGCTCTCGCAGTTGGGTATTGCTGACTCCTATTTCTTCCCCGGCAGGTCCTGGAGAGGCTGTTTCAGAGGGGTTTCAGCGTGGCGGCGTCCTGTGGGGGTGGCGTGGACTCCTCCCAGTTCAGCGAGTATGTGCTTTGCCGGGAGGAACGGCGACCGCAGCCCACCCCCACTGCTGTCCGGATAAAGCAGGAACCCCTGGACTAGACCCTGCCTCAGTGCTCACCTGGGACATCCCAGGGACCTGGAGACAGCCCTGGGGAGTTCTGCCTGTGCGTGCTCAGCCGTGGACTTGAGACTGAGGGTGGGGCTGGAGGGTCCAAAGCTGACCTAGGGAGCTCCGGGCCCCCGGCGTCATGGCAACAGACTGGGATGCTGGAGGCATGCCCGCCGAAGGACTGTTGATGTGACCCAAAGATGCAGTGGTGGGAACTCTGCTGCCAGCGCCCCCAGCCCCTCGGCTCCCCAGCCTGGTGCTGCATCCTCTGAGGCTCCAGGGCTTGCTAAGGTGGGGTCGGCAGAGGTGTCCACGGCTACTCCAGGGGAGCTATTCTCCACGCATGGCAGACTCTGGCGGGTCTGCTTGCGTCAGAGATGGCTTATTTTTCTACAGTATTTAAAATGGAAGCAACTGTAACTGCACAAGTCAGAGAGGCGGACAAGGACCAACGCTTCTTTATCTGGTGCTCAGTTCTCAGTCGGACGTGCAGCCTGCCCGCATGGTGGATGAGCTGCCTGGCGCTCAGACCCAGGTGTCTGCAGAGCTGGGGCTCTCGGGACAGATGCAGGGATGATGGTGCTGCTACGGGAGCTGAAACAGGGCCCCCAGGGGCAAGGCTGTTGGGAGGAGGGCTGTTGGGGCTGGGTGTCTCTAACCCTCTGAGACCCTCACCTTTACTGCCCTCTGGGGCTCAGGCTGCACTTGGCGGGTCATCTGATCTCCTAATGCCCAGGGGCTTCCAGCCCTGTCTGCGTACACTCACACCTGGACTCCTAGAGAAGTCTCTTCCTATTCGGACCAGCCACGGGCCGCACCTTACCTCAGGAATGGGCCCCACCTTCGAGGGGCCCATCTGTCAGCAGTGTCCTCTGGGTCCCCAGCTCAGGGAGCCATCCCCAGCTCATTTCCTCATGCTAATATGCACACTGAGTTTTAAACTGTTACATTAGCCTGCCGATAAGACCTGGACACAGGCATACCTGGCGCTCTTGACCCCAGATTCCAGTGAGGACTGGCCCTGAGGGGGTCTCCCAGACCTGCTGCCTCCCAGACAACAGGCCCAAAAATGGGACCACCTCCACCCTTCGCTCCCGTCCCCACACCTTGTCACACTTCCCCATGTGCTGGCTCTTTCCTGGGTGGAGAAACCGTAGAGAACTGGTGGGTGGGGCTCCCCAGCCATCACCACCCTGTGTACAATGCCTGTAGACTTGTATATGACTCCTTTAATATTGTAAAGATGCTGATGTACAACTGTCGTGTGTTTGTGTGAACACATTACATTTCTAGTTCATGCCATAAATGATGCTATAAAGCAAAAGACTGAGCCTCCATCCTGTGCAGAAACAGTACCCGGGTTTCCACGTTTGGTGTGCCGGAAGGTTTGGGAATGAAATGAATTTCTACCTTGGTTCCTTCAGTTCAAATGGAGGCCTAACCAGCAGTGGTAGCTGGGACAGGGTCAGGGCTAGGTCCTGAGCTTGGTGTTATTTATTGCCTTTGGGTGTCTCCTCGCTGCTTCTGCCTGTCCCCTCTGGGCAACACAAATTCTGAATTCTGATTCACAGCCCCTGACAGATGTGAACCTGGAAAGACAGCCAGAAAGACAGACAGAAGGTGTCCGGGGGCTTTTGAACCGAGTCTTAAATGTTTGGATTTTCTCTTTTACTGCTGTTTGGTTGAGAGTGACATCCTCTTTGGAGTCCCTTATACTGGTATGAGAAGGTGACTGGCTCTCAGGCCAGCCAGCGAGACTGTCATACAGCCAGCATGAGAACTGCAGATCACCTAAGCGCAGAACAAGATCTCGGTATGTCTCTTTCCGAGACGGAGTTTGGACGGATTCACGTAGGCCTCCAATTTTAATGAGCTTTTTTGTGTTTCTTCTTGAAGCTCATATGTTGTAATCCATAGAGTGTTAGAACATAACTCCATGGAGTTTTATCTGCCCTCTAAGGGCCACCAGCCTTGACCTGCCTCAGAGGACAGGAGGGCAGCCGCTTCCCCTGCAAGGCCACAGAGCAGGTGCCAGCCCACTGCACAGTCTAATTTGCTGGACACCTTGCTAAGCTTCTCCTCCACTTGGCAACGTGCCTGCAGTTGGTGCATCCACATTTTGGCATCTGAGGCTCACATCTGAGAGGAGAAAGTGTTGTGTTTATTAGAAAGGAAGCCTTGTGAAAACAGCTCAATGCTGCGTGTGTTTGTGGGTTTTTCTGGTATAATAGCACGATTACCGATTGGTGGAGATTCCTTGACATTCTCGAGCAAACTCTCTTTTTTATTAAATCATTGTGCCAAAAAAAATAAAAAGGAGAGGGAAAGAGTTACTTTGACTAAACGTTACTCTATTTCTTTATTAATTAAGAAAAATCAGGAAGTATAATTTTACGTCAACAGAAAATTCTGAATTTTGAAGGAAATGCTGTTCTCCCATAGTAACCCTGTAACTCTAATATACCTGGTCTCCATAAACAGAAAGTACAAAGTATCAATTCCATCGAAGAATTTATACACTTCCTGGAATGAATACATATTACAAGTAATCTTTTGTCAAATGCCAGCAGTATACATGTTACTTCTGCTCTTCATAAACCTCAAATCGAATTATTCTTGATTATAAGCAACTGGACAGAGCCGTGCCAAAGCTTCCACTTCCCATCAAACCCCTGCCACCAAAGCCACCGCAGGCAGCTCCGGCCACCGTCCCACTCACGTGGGGCTCAAAGCCAGGTCACTTACGCTAATAATATCTTTCAAAAAGTGTGTTGGGGTTTTTTTTAAGCTACTACTTGACTGTGTTCCTTAGAATAAATAAAGGATATTTTATAAATACATGCAGCTCTAGCACTTTGTTTCTTTTTTTTTGAGTTGGAGTCTCACTCTGTCGCCCAGACTGGAGTGTAGTGGCCGCTCCCGGCCACTGCAGCCTCGACCTGCTGGGCTCCGGCAATCCTTCTGCCTCAGCCTTCTGAGTAGCCGGAATTACAGGCATGCGCTACCACGCCCGGGTGATTTTCTTTATTTATTGTGGAGATGAGGTCTCACCAAGTTGCCCAGGTGGGTCTCGAACCCGCGGGCTCAGGCAATCCACTCACCCCAGCCTCCCAAAGCACGGGATTACAGGCTGAGCCACCAAGCCCGGCTAGCACTCTGTTTCTAATCCACGGAGGCAGCCATAAGCAGGTTATCTGGCTTGGGTGATTCTGGGACCACCACTCTTCACACTCGGGACTTGTCTTGGCCACTGAGTGGAACCTTGGACGTCCCAAGTCCCAAACCCTAAAGGTTCTGATCTGAGGCCCGCCCTGGGCACAGGGCTCTGAGTGCACATTCTGCCACCAGGCCTGGGTGGTGGTGGTGCAGTCACGGCCTCCTTCACCTCTACGGACCCCCAAGCTTGGGCTCCAGTGTCCACAGTACAGTGGGTATTTTGCAGTATGTTGACTTTGCACATGTGTATGTGTGAACCAAACCACTAATACATTTGAAGGAGGGTCAGGGAAAGCAGAGATGGGGAAATGAGGGAACAGTCTCCAATGAGCTCCTGATCAAGAGAAGACAGTTGGCTGATTCCAGCAGAGCCTACTTCCTTCCCTGCCAAGGAGGCCGAGCTGCCTTCTCTGGGGAATGCTGTCTGCCAGGATGGACCCATCCCATCCGGACCTGCCCTCCCTCCTGACTCTCCAGAGACAGGAAAGCAGCTGCACTGCCCCTGGAGGATACTCTAGGACACGCGAGATAAGAATGTCTCCTAAATAGGTCACAAGGTGAAAATACAAAAATGGGGGCAGCCAGGGGATTTTCATTTGGGGGTAGGATGCTTGGTTCGAAAATAGGAAGCTCTGGACAGAGCTGGAGGGACAACTCGTGGCCAGAGTGGGCAGCTACTGGCCCACATCTGGGCTGGCATGGGGTGTAGGAGGACACGGGACATCACAGTTCCATGACCATATAACGTGGGTGGGCAAATGTGTTTAGCTCTGAAGCTCAAGGCAGCCAGGTAATACTAGTCGTGTGTCATGTGTGATGAGGATGCTGCTGGTTTTCTTTCCACTCAGCCCAAACTCACTGAAAGAAGGTGGCTCCTTGTGGAGAGAGAGCTGGAGACTGGAGCCCTGGCAGCCTTCTTGTCTCTCTCTGGTAGGGGCTCTCCACTGAAGAGTCTGGGTCACTGCATAGGGTAGAAGCCCACCCTGTTAATTGCCACAAGTTTTTAAATTATCTGCAAATGGGTGTCCTTAGAACGAATGGTAAGAATAGAGGGATGATTTTAAGGCATATTTGTCAAAAGCAACTCCTGCCTTTATTAGTGAGAGATTTCTCATTAGACCAAATGAGGTTTGTTGTCAGTCTCCATGGAAACCTGCACTGGAGTTACAAAGATAAAGCTCTAATGTCCAACATAAAGCCCAAGACAATTCCCCTGCTTTCTTTCATATCCCTGCCCCATTCTGGGGGAAGATAGTCAAGGGCACCCGCTTAGAGGAAAATCTATCTCTAATGACTGTATTTAGAGAAAACTGCTAAATTCACCAACTGGGGCAGAGAGAAACATTCCCTCCAGAATCCCTGTTATTAAGAGCTCGTCCCTGACAACACACTCTGGAGCAGCCCTGATGTTCTCTAGGGGACCTATGAGGTAAGGTAACCCTTTATGGACCCAGAGAAAGAAAAAGGTGTTAGTGGCAGCTAAGGGCAGCTTCCTGCCAGGAGCAAAGCTAGTACTGACGTACTCTTAGAAGCACCAGAGTTTTCTAATGTGACCCAAATGGAATACTACCCCAGCGTGCGCTGAGGGTCAGTGTGGGTTGAGGGTTTGACCCTCTGTCTCAGGACCTCACAGCCAGTCCTCACCCTCACAACCTCTAAGTCCAGGGACACTTCTCTGTGTGCTTTCTTTTCTTTTCTTTTTGAGTTGGAATCTCCCTCCGTTGCCCAGGCTGGAGTGCAGTGGCATGCTCACACCACCGCAGCCTCGACCTACTGGGCTCCGGCGATCCTTCCGCCTCAGCCTTCCAAGTAGCTGGAACTACAGGCACGAGCCAACACACCCAGCTAATTTTTTTGATTTATTGTAGAGACGTCAAGTTGTTCAGGCTGGTCTCAAACCCGTGGACTCAAGCAATCTTCTCGTCCCGGCCTCCCAAAGTGCTGGGATTATAGGTTTGAGCCACCACGCCTGGCCTTCTGTGTGTTTTTAGTAGAAGGGAGACCCCAGACCCAGGGAAGCCCATACCCCCATCACAGACTAATCCCTGGATCTGGTTTGGGAGTCCTGGGTGGCAACTCTTTTCCTGCAAGCCCCCAAGCTGGACAAACAGGACACTTGCCTGGCTCATTACGAGTTCGCCAAACCTCAGAGCCACAGGCAGAAGAGGGGGCCTACTCCTGGGAAGGGGCCACTCCTGGGGCTGTGCATCTGGGCATGACTGCCCATTGGTAGCTGGTATCCACGGGGAAAGAGACCTCCTGTGTTTCTATTGCCCATGTGCCCAATGGAAGGATGTGTTGGGTAGAGTTTGTGGTATTGTAGAATAAGTCATACAACGATGCTTTGGAAAAGTGGGTGGCTGTGCCTGCCAGGGCTTTGGATGTGGGTTGTCAAAGAGTCTCTGCTTCACTGCAAAGATCCTTATCTTTCCAATCCCCTAAGAGCGCCATTTATTGGTGGCCAGCCTACTTCAGCCACTGCAGGGGCTTGGAGGGCACGGCAGGCCACGGGGCTGAAGAGAAGACATTCATTTATCCACAAGAATTGCTTACTTTCTATTGTTTACTTGAGGCTCTATAAAGTTATCCAGAAAAGAAACTGTATTATAGCTTTCAAGTCGTGACACCGAACAGGGATTACCCCAAATCCATTGATTTGCATGTAGAGCCAACAACCTCTCTGGCATCAACACTGGCGTCTCCATAGCAAAGGAGGCTTCTCTGAAATTCTAATGAGAGACCCAGAGAAAGGGGCCGGCACACTCCCCAGGAAACACAAAGGAGAGAGGTTGGGGGTCAGCTGCATTTGGATCTGTGTCTTTTCTTCCATTACACAAAACAGCCAGTCACAACAGCCGTCCCCCTGGCCCCCAGGCCCCGCTGGACAACGCTCTTCCTTGACCCAGATCCATGGCCCCGGAATGACAGCTAGGTCATCAGGCCCGGCTCCTAGGCCTCCTCTCACAAACCCGGCCAAGTCTTCAAGAGGGAAGGCAGAGCCTGGGAGGGGCAGGGACGCCCAGACCATGCCTGGCCCTCTCAGGACGCCCGCCCTGCCCCCGGAGAACACAGGTCGCAGTCCCTGGCTGGACGGGCATCAGGGTCCGCCACCCTCCCCGGCTCAGCTGCTCTGGGACAAGCCTGCTGCTCGAAGCCCGCGTCTCCAATGTCACCGGAGCTTCCTCCTCTGTGTCCTGGACCCGGCCCAGGGCTCCCGAGGAAGCTGCGGTTTGGGGCGAGCAGACTGCCCCGGCAGGGCAGGGCGGCGGCTCCCGCAGGGGACGCCGCCACGCCCTCCTGGACGCGCACACACCCGGTTTCCCGGGGCCCACGGAGACACGCCTGGCCCTGCAGTCAAACAGCAGGAAGGCAGACTGGTGCGAGTACGTGCAAGGTCCTGGAATTCTCGCCCGGTTGCCACACACAACACCGAGCGTAATTGGGGGAGATTGTGCAACTGCCGGAGAAGCCGGGGCGCGCACGGGGGCTCTCCACGCTCCCATCAGAGTCGCCCCAGGAGCCTCGGGACAGGGCCGGACGCCACCTCGGACGGCACCGATGGCCTGGCTCCGGCAGGGGCGCAGCGCGGCTCTGCCGAGAGTGGGGGAGCCCGGGCCCCCGCAGGGCCCGAGGGGGCGAGGCTGGCGGAGGGGACCACGCCCACAAGCCCCGCGGCGGCCGCGGAGGCCCCGCCCGGCGGTGCCGAACGAGGCGCAGGACCGTCTCCAAAGCCCCGGGCCTGGACGCACCCCAGGTCCGGAGGGAGGGAGGGAGGCAGCCCGGGGAGCCCAGAGGCTGACAACCCCCTTCCCATTCCGCGGGCCTGCGCGCGGGCAGCCGGGCTGCATTCTCAGGCCCACTGACCCCTCTTGGGTGGGTCCATCCCCGGGCCCAGTGAGTCACTTCCCCAAGCCCCGAGGCCTTAGTGGAAGGTGCCTCCCTCTCCGGCAAAGCCTCCTTTGTTCTCCTGCTGGCTTCGCTTCCAACCCTGTCCTCCCCTCTGAGTGGCAAACTCGGGTCCTGCGGGTTTGGGGGGCGCCAGCTATGGGCGGCACCGCGGTGGGCTTGGAAGCCGCCTGGAGAGTGGTCTGGCACTGGAAGGCTGCAGCGGACTTTCTTGTTTCCTCGGTCCCCTGGCTCTCAGTGCCCAAGCTCTTCTGCCTCCCCAGATGTCTGGGCAAGCCCCCACTTCCTTGCACAAGTTGTGGGTGTGCAGGCTGGGGAGCGCCGCTGTTGGACTTGCACCAACAGGGAGGGTAGTTTGGAGGCTGTGGCCCGGTCGGCCCCGCCCTGGGTTGCTGAGCTGGCCTCAACAAGAAGCTTCAAGCACCACCAATCACCCTCTTCATTCTCCCGCCCTCTGACGTTCCCCTGTCCCCTGCCTTGGTGGCAGAACCTGTGTGGACGTCCAGCCCAGGAAGCAAATTCATCAAAGCCCCTTCAGATGCAGCCTCTGGTTTGCCACTTCTCGACTCTCACCTTCCAGCCCCAGTCCTGCTGGCCGTGTGGGGAGCTGCCGTCCTGGGCAGCGCCCAGTTGCCGGGTGAGCCAAGCAGCCCTGTGTGGAAGGCTGCTGTCTGCTGCATGTCGTATATGTGTAGTGAGCACCAGCCTCGTGCCCGTGGAAACTCTTGTTTTGAGGAAGCAGACGACTAAAAGAAAAAACAAACAAACCTGTATACACTAAGAGATTCTCAAAACGGGAAAGATAAAGTCTACTATGGAACATCTTTGACAAAATGTAGTCATCCTTCCACAAATATTTACCGAGTGTCTAAAATTCCACCAGGCATCTGGAGCACCTCTGGTCTAGAAGTGGGGTTACTGGAGGCCAGACTCTGAGCCATGTGTATCGTGTGCCTCACCAGCCAAGTCCTTACGGCTGCTCCCATCCCCCACCTTCCCTGGGATGGTGCAATTATTCATTTCGTTTACACAGAAAAGGAAGGTCCAAGTTTCCTCCCTAAGGAAAGGCAGAAGAGCAGCCCCAACAGGCTCCAGAGCCTGTGTTCCTGCCATTAAAAGCAAAGGTTAGTGTATTGGTTTCCTATTGCAACTGTGACATATTATCGTAAACTTAGTGGCTTAAAACAACACTCAGTTTATGATACATTTTCATCTTACAGTACCAGAGGTCAGAAGTTCGAAGCGGGTTGCACTGGGCAAAAGAAATATCAGGTTTTCAACAGAGCTGCACTCCTCTCTGATGATGAGGGGAGAATGTTTCCTTGCTCTTTCCAACTTCCAGAGACTGTTTGCATTCCTGGGCTTGTCGCCCCTTCCTCCATCCTCAAAGCCAGCAGTGTAGCATCTTTAAATCTCACTGACTCTGACGCCTCTGAACTCTCGTGATTCCACTGGGCCCACCTGGGTAATCTCCTTTTAAGTTCAACTGATTAACCTTCGTCCCATCTGCAACCTTAATTTCCCTTTGACCCATAACCTAACATATTCACAGATTCCCCAGGTTTAGGATGTAGACATATTTAGGGGCCTTATTCTGCCTGCCACAGCTAGTTTACAACTTTATTTACTCAAAAAATCTTTATGAAGCCAAGCGTCGTGGCTCACGCCTGTAAGTGCCAGCACTTTGGAAGGTCAAGGCAAGAGGATTGCCTGAGCCCAGGAGTTCGAGACCAGCCGGGCAACATGGCAAGACCTTTTCTCTACAATAAATCAAAAAATTAGTCAGGCATGGTCATGCATGCCTATAGTCCCAGCTACTCAGAAAACTAAGGCGGAAGGGTCACCTGAGCCCAGTGGGTCAAGGCTGCGGTAGCCATGATTATGCAACTGCACTCCAGCCTGGGCAACAGAGTGAAACTCTGACTCAAAAAAAAAAAAAAAAAAATCTTTATGAAACACACGTGCCCTGTTCCAGGCACTAGTCTAGGTGCTACTGGGAGTACAACAGTGAATAAAGGCAAAATATCCCTGGCCTTGTGAAGTTCACATGCTGGGGGAGGGAGATGGACAGAACACAAAAATAAGAAAAACATATCAGGTTAGATGGTGCTAAGTGATAAGGGGAAAAATCAAGCACAGACGAAGGAGAAGAGTACGTGTGTATTGCTATTTTGGACAGTGTGCTGGACAGCTACCACTTGCCTTCCTTTCTGCCGTGTATCTGGAGGCTGACATTGTGAACAGTGTGAAGGGGCTCCCTTACTCTCTGGCTTCCTTTTGGGCATGGCTGATGAGAAGCACCTTCAGGAGACCTGGAGGACAGAAGACAAGTGAGGTCAGCATCCCTCATCCATCCTCCAAAGAACTCAGCTCCTCCAGGAGATTCTTCCCATAAGTCAACCCAGCTCTGAGAATATCTCTCTTCATTCCTTCAGGCCTAGGGATGGTAACTATGGCTGGCTATGCTAGCCCTGGGGGGACACATTACCCCTCCTTGTTTCCCTATGCCCTGTCCACACCTTTGTAAATACAAGTTGAGTATCCCTTATCTGAAATGCATGGAACCAGGAGTATTTCCAATTTCAGATATTTTTTCAGATGTTTGAATATTTGCATATATGTAATGAGATATCTTGGGGATGGGACCCAAGTCTAAACACAAATTCATTCATATCCATCTTATACATGTAGCCTGAAGTTAATTTTATACAATATTTTCAATAATTTTGTGCATGACACAAAGTACATCGAACCATCAGAAAGCAAAGGTGTCACTACCTCAGCCACCTGGGTGGATAGTCTGTGGTTGTTGGGCATTACCGTCAATCCTGACTCTGAATTTCTATGCTACTAACACGCCATCATTTTCACATATGATGCTTAACAGTAAAAAATTTGACATACCATTCATAAAATGAAAAAAATAATGTGTTTAGGGTCACCAAGTGGCACCGTAGTGTCACCAGATACCTGTATCAGCCGTTACAACAACAGCCTACCCTGAAGGCTCTCTCCATTTACGATGCTATGTTTCGATTAAAGGTGACTATACACTGCATTTTATTTTTTTAGGCTGTAAGAAACTGTATATGGTGGTTATTCCAACGCCATACGCCACCATCCAGTTTCTTCAACAGCTTGACTTTCTCTGCTATAGGTAGACATAAATGCTGCTTCTTTCTCTTATCACTGTTACCCATAAGGGTATCTGCGGGCCTCTGGACATTTTCAACAATATCTTTACACCACGGAGCAGAGAATAAATGAAAAAAATACGGTGAGTGAGACACATAGGTCTTGGCCCCGTGTGGGGCATTGTGGGAACCTGCTGTCCCCGTGTTCCGTTTTATTGCCCTGTGTGAATGTGCTTGTTGGGGAGTCTGGGCATGTGCAGAAAACATAGATCACCGCTGAAGGGGGCTGGAAGGTCTTTTTTTCCTTTGTGGACACTGAATAAAGCGTGCCTGTATTTTGACTGAGACTCATGACGTGAGGTCAGGTATGGTGTCATGTTTCAGACTTGGGAGCATTTGGGACTTTGGATTAGGGATGCTCAACCTGTAGTACTTTATTCAAGTCTCCTCAGATTGTACTAATTGGAGGGCGCCGTCTGTTTTACCAGGAAGTCCTCTCTGAGCTGACAGTATTTATTTATTTATTTATTTTTAGTCGGAGTCTCACTCTGTCGCCCAGACTGGAGTGCAGTGGCCGCTCCTGGCCACCGCAGCCTCGATCTGCTGGTCTTGGGCGATCCTTCCGCCTCAGCCTTCCAAGTAGCTGGAACTACAGGCGCGCGCTACCACGCCCGGCTAGTTTTTGATTTATTGTAGAGATGAGGTCTCACCAAGTTGCCCAGGCGGGTCTCGAAACCGCGGGCTCAGGCAATCCACTCACCTCAGCCTCCCAAAGCGTGGGATTACAGGCTGAGCCACCGAGCCCGGCTGCTGACGGTATTTAAATCAAGCCCTGAAGAAGGTAAGGTGGGAAGCAATGCAGATACCTGGTGAACGAACATCTTGGAGAGGTGGCAAGTACAAGGGCCCTGAGGTAGGAGCATGCATGTGTGTTTGAGAAACAAGAAGGAAGCTTATATGGCCAGAGTGCTTGGGGGTGAGGGGAGTGGCAGGAGGTGAGGTCACAGAGGTTCCTGGGGTAGGAGGGAAGACCCATCATGTAAGGTCTTTGAGGAAGGTACTGCCAGTGCCCCACTGTTATCCCTGCAACGCTCACCTTTGGATACATACAGACTCCATGGTTTCTTCCTGCCCTTACAGCTCTGCCTGAGGGACTTTGTTGGCCAGGAGTACAAAAGACCCTCATGCAGGGGGCAGGCCAGGGAGTTGATGCCCCAGGAATAGCTCTCAACGGATGGAGTCTCTAAGAGCTCTCCAGAGGGAGTGGGCTCTAGTTGCAGAGTGGTAAGTCATTTATCAATATGCCCTGCTTTGGCTTCCTTCCTTCCCTGTCTCATTTTCCTCTCTCTCTCCTCATAAGCCCAGGAATCACCTCCCAAAGAATACTTGCACTCAAGGCCTTGTCTCAGTATCAGTTCTGGGAAATTCCAAACCAAGACACCACTAGGAGCCATTATTGGGACTGAGGCTTTTCCTGGGAGTGAGAGGAGCAGCCACTGCTGAGTGGTGAGCATAGGAGTGACATGGACAAAAGGGGGCTGGGAAGAAGCAGAGAGACCAGTTAGATATGACTGATCATTCAGAGGTGAGCTGAAGGTGACTCAGAGTGCTGGAGGTAGGGATAGATGGTTCCATTCTGGATACACTTTGAAGGAGGAGTCAGCATGATTTGCTGCCCACTCAGATGTGAGATGTGAGATATGGTGAGTTATCTAGGGTGGCTTCAAGAGCTTGGACCTAAGCAAAGAAAGGATGGAGTTGTCTTGCCAGGATGAGGAAGATTATGGGGGTAGAACAAGATAGAGAAGACTGGGAGCTCAGCTTTGGACAGATTGAGTTGAGATGCCTGTGAAACACAGGAGTGGAGAAACTGGCCAGGCAAGTAGTCAGGTGCTTGGGCTCTCGTGAAGGAGTCTCTGATTCCTTTTGATGGAAAATAGTATTTAGAAACCAAGATGTAGGGCTCAGTGTGCTCATTGCTATTGGGGTGTCACTTCTCTCAGACCTCTTCAGTGGAAAATACTAAGGAATATACATGTATATGTACATACATATATACTCTTGATTTATCCATATTTATTTCTATATTCCTATATTTATAGGAAATCATGAATTTTCACCAATACTCCTAATTCTAATCTAACACCATATGTTTCTGTCAAGTGTTTTCCCTTCTCCTGTTTGTAACTCTGTTTCAACAGTGAGAAACATGACTCTTGTATCCTTAAAATGTCCTGTTGCTGCCCTCTCCACACACCCTTGGATGCCTTCTTCATCCTTCTGGGACTCTGACACATGGACTAAATCACAGTCCTGCACAAATGCTCCCCTCACCCTACTCAGGTCCAGTCACCGCGAGCCCCCCATCCCCACCCTGCACTGAGTCTCCTGGGTAAGTATCCTCCTCCTTCTTACCTCTCGAGTTGCAAACTTTATCCTGGACCATGGAAGCTTTCTCTCCTGCTCAGCCCCACCTAGTAAATTCTGGCCTGAATTGCTCGGGAAGGAAAGAAGGATAAGTACTCTGATAAAACATCAAGTATAAAAAGTTGACTATATATTGGGTTGATGTAGAAGTACATAGCGTTTTTCACTGTTTTAAACAGTCTTCATCAAAGCCTGATGGTCTTCTTGAACATGGAAAATCACTCAGGTCAAAGCGGCCCTCTTTGAAGCAACAAAACCATTTTCTTATACTTTCCTTGATGGCATTCTCCCCATACATGACGCAAATGTTTTGAGTTACTTCCACTGCCTTTAATCTTCTGTTAAACTCAAACAGAAGATTATGTCAGAAGTGTTAGTTTTTTTTTTTCACTTGACACTCCATTTTCTTTAGCCCACACACAAATAGCACTAACTTTCTTCAGATCTGCCATACACAAGGTGTATTCACAAACACATTGTCACTCCAAATGACAAATGATAAACAAACTCTCAAAACTGCAGCATTGCCATGCCAAAAACAAACACTATGAATTTATGCATCAGCCTTATAAATTCTGTATTTACGGTTTTAAAATTTGTATGTGGAAAAAAGGACTGTAAAAATTATAATAAAATACCAGTTGTTATGGTTGTAGGCTAAAATCAGGACTTTTTTTCTTTTCCTTATTTTTCAAATTATCTGTAACGTGGTGATATTATTTTTCAATTAAAAATATATTTTCAAGAAAATAATTTAAATTGCACTTTCCAAATGACCCCAAGCTGCATATAGACCGCTCGGGATTCATGGTGATCATCCAAGAAGGTGCCCACAATTTTAGTAGAGGATCTGGAGAAGTGAAGTTTTCTATCAAAATAAACTGAGTCTCCTGGGTAAGTATCCTTTAAAATTTTTATAAATTTTAAAAATAAAACTTGAGTTCTGGTTCTGGAGAAAGTTGATACGTTTCCTTGCTCCTCCTTATAGTAGAAGGCTTAAAATTAAGACTCAGTACCATGTGTTGCCTTGCATCTGATGAAATCAGGAAGGCCACGAGTGGCCTAACTACACCTTTGCCTTCTCCCTCTGCTCCCACTTATAAGGTCCTCTAGCTAGGCGACTCTCCTTATCAGGAAGACCAGAAGCAGTTCCTGTTTATCCTTGAGTATTAGTTTCAGTCCCTGCCAGCCCATGGAATTATTCAAACAAGCCAACCACATTCTTCCTTGGAAGCCAGGAAGCACCCCACCCTCTTGATACTATAACATCTGCCTCCCATAGTCCCTGGTTGTTCATTCTGTAACCAAGTACAAGACTCATGTGCCCCTCTGTGGCATGTGGTGTTCTCTTCCCCTAGGCTATGAGTATATGTGACTATAAAAAGTGTTAATCTCATCTGTCCAGTCTCACCAGTTGTGTATTTGACCCTCCCCACAACCCTAGGGCAGGAATTCCTCCCTCACCAATGGGGCGAAGAAGTAATGATTCAAGCACTTCCCCGTAAATACATCTTAATACCTGGGAAATTATTTAACAGACAACGATTAAAAGGCTTAAAGCTGGAAAGAAAAAGGTAGACTTGAGGAACAGCAATGTATAAATTCCCTGAGTTTTCTTTTGTGATCTCCCACATACCCTAGACTAGGTTTTGAAGATTCCTACAATTCAGAACTTCCACCAGACAGTACAAAAAAAAAAAGACAAGAAAGACCTACTCTCACTGGACAAATGGATGAAGGACAAGTTAAGGAAAATCCAAAAGACACCTCCTGGGAGCCCCAATGCCCCCTCCACAACAAAAACACTAGCAGGCAGTCTGATCCACCTGCAGCAGCTATGCAGTCAGAGTACAGGTTAGTAGCCACATCATCTTAGCTCTGTGTCTATCTGCCCTCCACTTAATGGCATAAAAAGACCCAGGCCCCCTAAACCCTATGGCAGAAGAATGTAGCCCACAAACACCGGGCAGCCTAGGGACGTGCCTTCTGCCTCAGTGGATGACACCAACAGAGACTGAACAGTAGCTCCAGTCGTGCTAGAAGAATGAAGCAGCCCCAAATTATGTTGAAAGTGTTCTGATAACCACACTGTCACTGGAACTAATGCCTACAAATGCACGCCAGAACCTATTTTACAATAGGATCAAGAGTGTCCTAGCATAATAACCAAAATGTCCAGGATACGATGGACACACAAACAACCACACACAAATAGCGCTAACTTTCTTCAAATCTGCCATATGCAAGGTGTATTCACAGCACATTGTCACTCCAAATGATAAATGACAAACAAACTCTTTAGTATTGCCATGCTAAAAACACACTACGAATTTATGCATCAGCCTTATAAATTCTATATTTATGGTTTTAAAATTTGTATATGGAAAAAAGGACTGTAAAAATTATAGTAAAATACTAATTGTTATGGTTGTAGGCTAAAATTCTGATCCAGGTTTATTTTGATAGAAAACTTCACTTTCTCCAGATCCTCTATTAAAATTGTGGGCACCGTCTTGAATGATCACCATGAATCCCAAGTGGCCTATATGCAGCTTGGGGTCATTTGGAAAGCTCAATTTAAATTATTTTCTTAAAAAAAAAAAAAAATATATATATATATATATATATATATATATATTTTTTTTTTGGAGTTGGAGTCTCACTCTGTCGCCCAGACTGGAGTGCAGTGGCCGCTCCCGGACACCACAGCCTGGACCTGCTGGGCTCCGGCGATCCTTCCGCCTCAGCCTTCCAAGGAGCTGGAACTACAGGCGCGCACTACCATGCCCGGCTAATTTTTGATTTATTGTAGAGATGAGGTCTCGCCAAGTGGCCCGGGTGGGTCTCGAACCCACGGGCTCAGGCAATCCACTCACCTCAGCCTCCCAAGGTGCGGGATTACAGGCTGAGCCACTGAGCCTGGCTTAAAATACATTTTTAATTGAAAAATAATATCACCATGTTACAGATAATCTGGAA
>CAUYQG010208852.1:0-40624 GCA_963574415.1 Tarsius wallacei
CCCTTAGTAAATGCCTCTCACTGTGTTCCTGGGAACCAGCACCATACCACACGGCTTTGCATTCAAGAAGAGGAATATGGGAGGACACTGATTAACCTTAACAAATAGTGGCATTTCTGGCTTCTCTGCTTCCAAGTGAGACACTCTTGGGAAACCATTGGCACATGCTTGCCTTCCTGGTAGCTCTTGGATTATCTATACAAGGGACCAAAATTTACCCTATGGACTAGACTTGAGGTTTCCAACCTATGTGACTTCAAATATTGATCCCTTCACCCAACTGGTGTTTGGGACGCCTTTTCCAGGCTCCAAATTCCCTCTCTTTAATGCCAAGTATTATACAAATATCATGAAGTTGGTAAGTTTGGAAAGCATCAGTTTAGCTAGACTAGTTGGTCCATAAAACCAGGCTTTGTATCCTTAGCATATAAAGTTATTTGACCCTCAGTTTCCCTATCAGTGAAACTGATGTAATTCTTTTCCTGCAGTTTTGCTATAATGGTTCGTTGAGACAGCCCAATATAGGGTCTGAAATACCACAGATGCCCCAAACAGTGATTTAACTATATTGCTTTTCTTTTTTCTTTTTGGCTAGCAATTGTATTTGTTAAAGTGTACAAATGACTTCTGGCTTTCCACTGCTCCCCACAGCATGGTAGGTACAGTCAGGAGATATCTCAGCTGCCTGAGCTTTGAGTTTTGGCTGCGATCTTCCCCCACCTCCTGTGGAGTTCCATTTGGTCACCAGCAGAGCTCTGGACTGACATGGTCACTATGGCTTAGGGTGGTAAAACTGGGATTGGGCCCTGCTGTCTCTACTCTGCAAAGGGAACCCAGAGCTTAGTTCAGGCCCAGTCCTGCACCCCAACCCCACTCCACATCCTGACTGCTGATCTTTTTCTAATTCTTTTGCCAGGGCCAATTATAATTAAAACCAGACTTGTAGGGAGAAACACGCGTGCACACACAACCACAGCATGGAACTGCTTACCCGAAAACAAGTTCCCTCCTCCTTCTGCTCCAGTTGTTCAGTCTCACCAAGAGCAGGGATGGGGGATAGAGAGAAGAAATGGGATTTGCACTGTGCGTGCTGAGGTAAGGTGATCCTGGACAAGCAACAGGCACATAGTCACTCTCTACCTCACCCCTGTCCCTGAATACCTCCTGCGGCAGCCTCAGGTCATCCCAGTGGAGTCCAGTCCAGCGGGGCACCAGACCTCCCCTCCCTTGGGGTGGGTCACTGTGGGTTGAGCCCAGCACTGTGGGGGGCCAGGGCTGGGCTGTTTGCCCACTGTACCTCATTATGTATTCCTTCATTGTTTCCTATGCAAATTAAGTTAATGAGAATTAGGAACATAATGGAGCCCATTCACCGTTCTAGTCGCTGGAAAATGGGTTTGACTACCAATTTTCCATTACAGCTGTTTTGTAATTACCGTGGAATACTCTGAATTCTAATGGAGACGCTGAGCTGCCTGACAGCCTCTTGACTACTTTTTTTTTGGAGGTTTAAAAAAAAAAAGGAAACGCAAACCCTATAACATAAAAGCCTTTCAATCAGAGTGCCTAGGTTTGGCTTCAGCTGTGGACATATCCACTGTTGCAGGAAATGTATGCTTCCATCACGGGATCCTGACCTTTCCTAGGTTAGGTCAGCTAACTGGCAGTACTGGTGCTACCCCTTGCCTTGGAAGCAAGAAAAGCAGAGTTTGGGGGTCTCACTCAACCGGTCACACTTTAAGCAGGCCAGGGAAAACAGGGCCAAGTGTACTGTTCCTGCTTCACCTGCTCCCCAGTCCACCCCTCCCACCCGGGACCCCAACCACAGGCTTCTTCACTTACCTGTTGGAACTCATGAGTACAAAGGCTGTCTTAGTCCATTAGTGCTGCTATAGACTGGGTGACTTATAAACAAAAGAAAGTTATTTCTCACAGTTCTGGAAACTGGGAAATCCTAGATCAAGGTGTCTGCAGACTTGGCATCTGGTGAGGCCCCGGCTCATAGATGGCTGTCCTCTCTGTGACCTCACATAGCCAAAGGGATCAGGGATCCACCAACCCCATTCCCAAGTCATCCAATCTCCTCCCAAAGGCTCCACCTCCAAATAACATCACTTTGGGAATACAGTTTCAACATATACATTTGGGAGAGACATAAATATTCGCTCTGGCCCCCCAAAGTTCATGTACTTCTCACGTGTTATCAACTCAAAAGCCTAAAGGCTAAGGTATCTTCTAAATATCATCTAAATCAGATATGGGTGGGGCTCAAGGTATGAGTCCTCCCAAGGCAAATTCTTTTCTAGCTGCAAACCTGTGCAATCAAACATGCTATGTGCTTCCAAAATGCACTGATGAGGGCAGACATAAGATAGATGATTCCTTTTTTCAAAATGGAGAAATGGGAAAGAAGAAAAGAGTGACAGGTCTAAAGTTCAAAACCCAACAGGGCAAATTACCTTAGACCTTAAGGCTCAAGAGTAATCCTCCATGGCAAGATGCTCTGCCCTCGAGGCCCATTGGGGTGGGAGTTTCGCCCTACAGACACATTGTGGTGGAGGCCTGTCTTCCAGAGCTGCTGAGATAGCAGTACTGCCTCTGTGGCAAGTGTTGGGCACTTAGGGCTCCAAGTAAGCCTGCCCTTGTGACTTTGGGCACAGTTCACACCACAGTGTTCATGGGCTGCCGTTGTGTGCCTGTGTCTCTCCCAGGCTGAAACTGTGTGCTGTTGTGGCTCTATAGGTATGGGTAGTCAGGGAAGCTCTCCCTCATAGCTCCACTGGACATTGCCCTAGTAAGGGATGGCTGTTGTGGCTCCTACCTCCTGGTGGCCTTCTGCCTGGGTCCTGGCTCTAGGTGGCACGGCTCCAGGTGGCTTCTTCCTTTGGAATCTAGGTGGAGGTAGCCACACCCCTGCAGCTTTGCTAGGTGCAAGACACACCCCTTAGGGTCAACTGAAGGTTCACTGAGGAGCACGGGGTTACAGTGTGGGGAGTGGAGCAAAGGTTGTGAGATGGTACTGGGCAGTGCAGATGGCCTCTCCTTTGCAGTTTTTCCATTGTCTTGGACAGTAACACGTGGCTTCTTTCAAAATGGTTGACTAATCTCTGTCAGATGGTTATTTGGCCACACCTTCGGTGTTCTTTCTCAAACAGTCTTTCTCATTCTTTTCAATATGGATAGACTGAGAATGATACAAATCTTTAAGTTCTGCTTCCATTTTGATGAACAGTTCTGCTCTTCTGTCAGTTCTTTCTTCGCGCAATTTACTATAAGCAGTTGAGAGGAACTAGGCCACTCCTTCAATACTTTTTTTCAGATATTTCCTCAGCCAAATATCCAATTTCATTGCTTGAGAGTTCTATCTTCCATAAAATGCTAAGACATGAACACAATTCAGCTAGGTTCTTTGCCACTTTATAATAAGGATGACCTTTCTTTCATTGTCCACAAGTTTCTCATTTCTGCCTGAGACCTCATCAGAATGGCCTTTACCACCCATCATATTTCTACCGTCACACTGTTCAGGATTACTTAGATATTTTCTGAGAAGACTGAGGCTTTCCTTACAGATCTTCTCTTTTCTTTTTGAGCTTTCACCAGAACTTCCCTTAATGGTCTGTTCATAGCCGTGTAGGCTTTTTCTAGCATGTATCTCAAAACTCTTTTAGCCTCTGCTCATTACCCAGTTCCAAAGCTATTTCCACATTTTTGGGTATTTATGACCACAGCACCCTACTTCTCAGAATCCACTTTCTGTCTAAGACCATTCAGGCTGCTGTAACAAAGTACCACAGAATAGATGGCTTATAAACAAAAAATTATTTCTCACAGTTCTGGAGACTGGGAAGACAACTATGATTGAGATGTCAGCAGATTTAATATCTGGTGGGGGCCCCACACTTGTTCATAAATGGCTATCTCCTCTCCCATGGTAGAAGGAGCAAGAAATCTGTCTGGATTCTCTTATACAAGGGTGCTAGTCTCATTGTGAAGGCTCTGCCTTCATGACCTAATCGCCTCTCAAAAGCCCTGCCTTCACATACCCTCATATTTGGGATTAGGTTTCAGCATATGAATTTGGTGGAAGGGAGTGGGGGAGATAAGCATTCAGTCTATAGCAGGGGTATTCTTTGCTAGTATAACTCCCTGTTTTTCAGCACTGAAAAAGACTGTCTCCTTGACCGAACTTTGATAAGGCTCCTCTGATACCCTTTCTCAACTAGGCCTTGACCTTGGTTCCTGTGTTTGCTGAGCTTTCATGGCCTAGTTTTATTAAGTATCCTGCTAAGTCAGTTTAGAAAGAAATTTCCCCCTTGATATCTGATCACCTTTGATATCTGATCAAATTCTTCATCCCCCACCCTCAATATCTGTTCACCTTAACTTGCCTTCAGCAAGGATCCTGTTAGATCAGTTTAGCAAGAATCCCCTACCCTTGATGTCACCCCTTAGCCCCTTGGCAATTTTCCATCCACCTACCTTTCAGTCTCACCCTGCTGCTTGGCTATAAATCCCTACTTGTCCATGCTATATTCAGAATTGAGCCCAGTTCTATTTTGAGGTCTCTTTTCCTCTCCTGCAATAGTTCCTGAGGGAAGTCTGTTTTCACTACTTTAGCTAGTGTCTGGCTCTGGTTTTCTTTAATAGCACCAAAGACTCTAGGAGGAAGGACATGTTAAGAGTTTAAACAGTTCAAAATTTTTCAATAGCCCAAAGTGACTAAAGCATAAGATACAAAGTGTGAGGGTGGGGACAACTACAGTGAACACAGAAAAGGGCAAGGAGGCCATGGAGTAAGGTTTCCCAATCAGGGGAGAGACAAGATAGGAATTTTAGTTTGGGATATTCTGGCTACAGTGTGGGGAAGTGATCATGGGTATCTTGTAGTGGGGTTGTTTTGGTTAAAATACGCACAAACCCATGGTAGTTGCACACTGATCTTTATTGATGAGGGATGAGGAAGGATTGAGCTAAAGAGATATCAGTTGGGATGGAGAGAAGTGAATGGATTAGAAGATATTTAGATGTAGAACAAATGAGTTTGATGATTGATTGAACATGTGTCTACTTCAGGGCAGTAGAGGACTTCAAGTTTTCCTCCTTGGATTGTTGAATGATGCAATTCACCAGGATAACAACAATATTTACAGCTAACTTTAATGAAGAGTATAATATGTGCCAGGCACTTCTGCTTTACATGTGGAGTTCATTTTATCTTCACAACAACCTAATGAGGTAAGAACTATTATTAACCTCAAATCATAAGTAAAGAAGTTGCAACATAGAAAGGTGAAAACAAAACAAAACAAAAAACCAACCAATCACCAAACAAATAAACAAAAACAAACAAACAAAAAAACTTATTCAAGGTATCACAGTCAGGAAGTGGTAGAGTCAGGACTCAAATCCAAGTAGCCTGGTTCCATAGGTTAGGTGTGTCACTCTTGGAAAAGGTATTTTTCTGGTGTGTAGGTGGATATGTGAATGAGGGAGAGAAAGAGAGAGAGAGAGAGAGAGAGAGAAACAGAAAGAGAGAGAAGGAGTGAGGGAGGGAGAGAGAGAGTGAGAGAGGGAGGGAGAGAGAAAAGGAAGGGAGGGAGGGAGCGAGAGACAGAGAGGCAGAGAGAGGAGAGAGAGCATTCTAGACATGTGAGTTGCCTTTGGAGCACTGTAGTGTAGATTTCCAGTGGAAGGTAGGATAGATAGGCTGTAGCTTAGGAGGAAGTGCTGGGCTTGAAATACAAGTCTGTATGTACCAGTGCACAAGGCACGGAGTAGTATGACATTTCCTAGGAGAGGAGCCCCGGACATCACCAGCATTTATGGAATAAACTTTAGCAAAGGACTTTATAGAGGGCATTGGGAGAGAATATTCCAGGTAGGGTTCATGCTAGGTGGAGAGCAATTTCTCTACCTTCCCTTGAGTCTGCTTCAGCTCCTTTGGCTCTTGGGCCAGGTGTGTGCATGTGTGTGTGTGTGTGTGTGTGTGTGTGTGTGTGTGTGTGTTGAGCCCCACGATGGAGTTCCTGGCTTCTGTACACTAGCCTCATCACTAGGGCCAGAGGCCCAGAGTGAAAAGGAGCATGTGGTTAAGCTTCAAGTCCCTGGACTTCAGAAAAAAATTAGCAAGCATGTATTTTAGGCTGGTTACCCATGAATTAGAGCCTAAAACAAGTGGTTTATTCTGAGGTGATTCAAGAAGCTCCAGGAAGGGAATGTCTTCATCTCTACGCCATGATTTTTTGAGGGTGCTCAGAAGTCATCTATTAGTTTCAGCATTTTTTTGCCACCTGGAGAGTCTGAGAATTTTAAAAACAATCAAGTCCTGTTTTTTTTTTCTTTAATGGTTCTTTCCTCAATTTATCTCTCCTTTCTCACATTTTACTGATAGCAGCAAGATGCTGCTGGCAGTGCCTTCAACACTTTGTTTGGAAATCACTTTAGCTGGATAAACAGGTTCATCCCTCATAAGTTTTGCTCTCCCCTTACAGTAGATGACAATTTTGCTAATCTTTCTGCCACTACATAAAAAGGACCCCTTGTGTTCCAGTTTTCAGTAATATGTTTCTTATGTCCTTCTGAGCCCTTACAGGCAGGCTTCTTGTTTCCATATTTTTGCTAATAGTCTGTTCAGGGAAATTTAAGCTTTCCTGTCATGCTCCTCAAAATTCTTCTAATCTCTACCCACTGCCTGGTCCCAAAGCCACTCCCACATTTTTGGGAGTTTGTTACTATAGCACCCCACTTCTTGTACTAAATGCTCTATTGGTCAGGGTTCAACTAGAGAAGCAGAAGTAGTAAGAAATATGTACATGTACAGATATATATTAAAGAATGTGTTACAGGGTCATGTAAGCTTACTGGGTAAGCTGTTTCTGTCTCATCTGATTCTAAAGATTGAGGTCCAAAAGCAGGAAGCTGGGAAAGGAAGATCACGAACAGGCTGCAACCCACAAGCATGAGTTGATATCTGTGAACATGGACTGAAACTTGTGTTCATACTTGCTCCCTCTGACCTTGGTGACGAGATTATCCTGAAGAAGCTGGAGCCCTCCATCATAGAGTAAATCTAGCAAATTTAGCTAGAGGAGACAGAGGAGCTAAGGAGTACCAAAGGCAAGGAGAGAAGTTGCTCACCAGCTGCTGCTTCATGCCATGGAGATAAATTAGCAGATCAGCTACAAAGTGTGTGAGTCACAAAATGGCTGCTGATTCATCTCTGCCTTCCTGCACCCCAGATTCTCCTAAGAATCTCCTTTGTGCTCCCCTTCATAGGAACATACAAGAAAGTAAATTATGAAAAATGTGTTTCAGTCTACTACATTGATATATTATGAAGCCATCACACTCATGCTCCTGTCACACTAGTTACAGTTCCCTTATCACTCTTTGTGTAACTGTTCTCTTTTCCTGGATTGCCTTCCCTTTTTTCTCTTGTCTCTGTCTCAACCTGTGTCCCAGCTCTGATAGAAACTCCTCTGTGAATAGTCTCAATAAGTCCCCACCACATCTAAAAATTCCTTCCATCACAGCAACAGTCACAGCGTATGACTTTCATTTGCTTATATGTCCATCTTCCACACTGAACTTTGAGCTACTTAGAATAATATTCCATATTTTCTTTTATCTTCAAAAGTTAATGCCTAGCACATAGTAGTTGCTTAATAAGTTTGAATGAATGAATTAAGTAACAACGTCTGATTCTTAGTGCGTTTTGCATGAAATAATGTTTGAACTCCTGAAGCCACTGTAAGGATGAACTGTGCTAATGTATATGAAGCACCTGGTTCTAAGTAGGTTATTATCAAAGCTCCAGAATTATCGGCTTGGGCCTGGTCCTGTGATGTGGTGGATGGCCACTGAGGGCCTCTCTACCTTCAATACTGTGCCTTGATAATGTCTTCATCCTAGAACTGGTCAGAGAAATGGTAAAATCTTTTAAAATTGTTTAGAAATTATTATTTTTTTGTGTGATTGGGATCTTGCTGTGTTGCCCTGGCTGGCTTCAAACTCCTGACCTCAAGTAATTCTCCCAAAGTGCTGGGATTACAGGTGTGAGCCACTGTGCCTGGCCTGAGATGGTAAAATCTTTTTTTTTTTTTTTTGAGTTGGAGTCTCACTCTGTCGCCCAGGCTGGAGTGCAGTGGCACACTCACAGCCACCCCAGCATCAACCTGCTGGGCTCCTGGGATCCTTCCACTTCAACCTTCTAAGGAGCCAGAACTGTAGGTGTGCACTACTACACCTGGCTAATTTTTTTGATTTATTGTAGCGATGAAGTCTTGCCAAGTTGCCCGGGCTGGTCTCACACCCGTGGGCTCAGGCAATCCATTTGCTTTGGCCTCCCAAAGTGCTGGGATTACAGGCTGAGCCATCAAGCCTGGCTGATAGTAAAATCTTTAATAGTGCTACATATTTGCAAAACTCAGGCAGGAGATCAGGAGATGCATGGATGAAATTACCTCTTTGAGAAGAGAGACGCATGATCCTTGCACACAAGGATTCCCCAGTTAACTGGAGATAAAATGCTCTCAACCTTCTGGAAACCACAGTAATAGGGATATATTGCCTATGGGTCTGAAGAGTTAGTGTGTCACTTGACCTACACCATGCTCAGAGGAGTTAGCAGGACAGGCTCAGGTCCAGATAAGCAAAATATTGTCTGTCTATTTGGTTACTCAACACATTTATTGTGGACCCACAATTTTACTAGTGCTGTCTTTATTGCTGGGAATACAGTTAATACATGTAAAATGTTTAGAATACTGCTTGGTGCTTATAAACCCAGTAAATATTTACTATTCTGCTTATTTATGATACCTACAGTTCTCAGTTGATGCTTTAATCTTTGTCAATGTGCAGGTGTTACCTATTCTTTCTCTCTCTCTGAGCACTTTGTTAGTTTCCATGAAGTGTCATTTGGTGATCATCCATTTGATGCCTGAGTAATTGTTATAATTTATTCTGCATTTATGTGCCAGGAACTGTGCTACATACTTTGATTTCACAAGTGTTGCTATTAGGTTTAGATGTATGTAACAAAAAACACATCTGTTTTCTTTTCATCATGTAAAGGATATGTGGAGGTAGTAGCCTGGGCTAGTACAGTGGTGATACAGAATCAACAGGAACCCAGGACATTTTCTTTTTGTTTCACTAGTTGCAAGGGAATCTGGGAAATGTAGTATTTATCTGGGGGCATTGTTGCCCTGACTGAAAACAGGACTCTCTTACCAAGGAGGAGGAGAGGATGGATGTTGAGTGGCCTCACAATCTGTCAGACCTGAGCACTTGATTCTGTTGTAAGCCAAAAGATGACCTCTCCTCTGGATCCTTGAGTTTTTGTGAAACATGAGTATATACAAGATGTCAACAGGTATTACAAAGGTAAAATCCTTGCTCAAAAATGGCTGAGAGGATGGGTCATTCCTGACCAGTTGTTATAGGGAGTCTTGTAAGTTGGTGTGCCGATCCAGGAATGAACTTTGAAGATTGATTCATAGACATTTAGTGTCTAAAAATAAGATATTGGCCAGACCAGGTGTTTCTGTTTATCTCTGCTTCAGTCATTGAGAAAGAAATTTTTTTTCTCTGTATCAACAGAGAGACAGATGTCAGTTTGAAAAGGAAAGATGCAGAGGAACAGTAGGCACCTCTTGCTAGGACCTAATTCACACTCAGGGAACATTTGATCCTCTGGGCTCTGAGGGAAGTTTAATTGAAATGCAAAAACCAAAGGTCAAAACCATGTAAAATTTAAAGGCCATTTTTACTATTTGACAAGGAACAAATTGTAACTTTATATTGCTTTTAGATGCAATTTTGTTCAGTGAAATTAGATTATACTCAACTAAAGCACCTTCTTTAGAGCTTTTAGATTAAATATTAGAACTTATTAGAAGGACCTTGGTTTCGTCAGTAAATACCAAGGAAAATATTTGGTGGGAAATGCAGCTGCCTAATTTGCATTAATACAAATGAGAACTATTAAGCTTAGTTGATTAGCATATTCATATGTACTGTAGTCTCTATGTATTTAAAATAGATTCTGCTGGATTCTGATTACAAACTCAGGGTATGTATAACGCTATGAACCAGAGCCTTGGCAATAGAGTGTGCTGCTGACCCAGGGTGTGGGACCAGGAGGTAATTTTTGGACAGAACACTGATCTCAGGATTTTTTCCATAACCTAGGACCATGCAGAGCCAGCCAGCCCTATTCTGAAGGCTCTGGGAAGCAGATTAACAGACACACAGTAACCAAGGATGGAGCCCAGATTCCCGGGGAACAAGATATAAAAGAACAAATGTGTTTGTCCATTTCTTCATTTGCTCAGCATGTGTTTATTATATGTATTTATACAGATTCATTTATAATCTTCATTTGTATATATAAATATTTATTAATACATGATCATTTACAATCTTCATTTGCTTAGCATGTATTTATATATAATAATAAATACTAGAGGGGACCCCAAAAACCCAGAATTATCTTTTGGAGGGTGGGCTTCTTGTAGTACAGGCTTCTCCCACTAAGTAAGTTCTCTAGGAACCCATCAGCATCAGTGGACCAGCTAGTATTGTTGTGAGAGGCTGCGTTCAGCTTCAGTAAATTTTTCTGTGGCAAACAGGTGACTGGTCTTCCACCATGACAATGCACCTGCCCATACTGTGCTGAGTGTTCAACAGTTTTTGACCAAAAATTACATGATCCTTTGCCTCACCTGTCCTAGTCACC
Organism: Tarsius wallacei; assembly: GCA_963574415.1. Lineage (NCBI taxonomy): Eukaryota > Metazoa > Chordata > Mammalia > Primates > Tarsiidae > Tarsius > Tarsius wallacei. Next base: position 10,745 of record CAUYQG010208852.1, read on the forward strand.
GTATCACACCCTGAGCAACATTTTTTGTGTGTGTCCCTGGATGAAAAAAGTCCTCAAAGGGAAATGTTTTGCCAATGTGGAAGAGGTAACATCACAAAACAGCAGAAGCACTAAGAGGCATCAAAATGAAGAGGTTCAAAAATTGTTCTGAGTGGTGGAAAAAGCATTTTGACAGGTGTATTCCATCAAATTGAGAGTACTTTGAAGGTGACTGAAATTTAAACATGTAAGAATAAATATACAATTTTTTATAAATAAATTCTGGGTTTTTTGGGTCCCCCCTTGTATAGTATATCTATCACCCCTACATATTATAATGGTGCACCTATAATACATAAGTATGTAATACATAAGTATGTAATACAAAGTTTGTGTGTTTATCACATGTCCATTCTGATCCAGCCACTAGGGTGGTGCGGCTGACTGCTGAGAGCTAGGGTCACCCTGAGTACAGGGTTCAGCTCCTCGAGGGGTTGAAGTAAATGAATCCTGGCTTGCCCAATCTGCGGTTGATTCCCCAAATTCCCTCTGGATTCAGCAACCTGATTCTTTCCTGGTGGGGAGTGTTGTACCTATGGAAGGCGTCTCTCCACATAGGGGCCGGTGGTAGGCTGCAGGGGTCTGGGTAGAGCTATGTGGCTGCTCCTGCTTCCTGCTCCTCAGGAAGGGAATCCTGTGTTCCCTGCTCCCTTAAATGCATCACTCCTGAGGCTCTTGTCTCTACTGCTTCAATTTGTGGGGACTGCAGTTGGCTAGTGAGTGGCTAATGTGCTTGGATGGGCTGGTGCATATTGCTTAAACTCAGGTAGTTGCCCTTCATATTGAAAGGCCAGTGCCCTCTGGGGAAGAGAGAGCAGCACTCTAAGGGACAAGGGCATGTCCTTGTGTATGTGTCTGTCCAGGCCCCAGAGCTTCCAGTCTAGGCCTGTATTGAGTGAGTCCTGAGATGATGGATGGTGTGGGGCCTGCAGGACAGCAAGAAGGTGCTGACTCACTTTCCACATGATTCAGTTTACTCACATTGCTTTGTGCTGTCACCTTCTGGGACCCAACAAGTGTAATCCTGGAATGTTAGTGCAAGAAATAACCACAGATATTATTTTGTTCTAAAAACAAAGAAACTGAGGTTCGGGGTAGTCCAGAGACATGCCAAAGTGATGCAGTCCAAACCAAATGCCATGTCTTCCAGGCCTCAGATCAGTGTGGGTGTTACTGACTTTTCCCAACACCAACTTAGTTTCCATTGATCCAAGTTGCCCTCTGCAAGCATCATAGCTAGATGGAACAGTTTTTTTGTTCAGGCATGGTGGCTTATGCCTGCAACCCCAGCACTTTGGGAGGCTGAGGAAGAAGGACTGCTTGAGACCAGGAGTTCAAGGCTACAGTGAGCTATGATGATGCCACTGGACTCCAGCCTGGGTGACAGAGCAAGTGAGAACTTGTTTCGTAAAAGCAACTTTTCTTGAACCCAGCTATTCATCCATTCATCCATCCTTCTAACAAATACTCATGGAGCACCCTACATGCTAGAAGCTGTGCTAGGCCCCGACGGGGAGGATGCCTGCTCTGAGAAAGGATGTGGCAGGATCAGGGAGTAGACAATGACCTGGTGGAGGTCTTAAGAGCGAGTGTATGTATGTATTTGCCTATCTGTCATCTACCTACCTATTTATCATCCACCTACCCTCTATCATTTATCTATCTATCTATACATCCATTCTATTATCTATCTGCCCATCTGTCTTCTATCTACTATCTAGTATGTATCTACCATTTATCATCTATCTATCCATCTTATCATCTATCTTTCATCTGTCATCTATCTATCATCTATCTCTATTAACCTTCTATCTACTAATCTATCAATTATCTATCTTTCTATTTATCATCTATCTGTCCTCTCTCATCTATCTCTTTATTAATCATCTATCTACCTATCTATTGATTATCTGTCAATATCTATCTCTCAATTTTCTACCTACCTATTGATAATCTGTATCTATCTATCTTTTTTTTTTTTTGAGTTGGAGTCTCACTTAATCGCCCAGACTGGAATGCAGTGGCCGCTCCCGGCCACCGCAGCCTCGAGCTGCTGGGCTCCGGTGATCCTTCCGCCTCAGCCTTCTGAGTAGCCAGAATTACAGGCACATGCTACCATACCCGGCTGATTTTTTTTTTTGATTTATTGTAGAGATGAGGTTTCGCCTGCCCAGGCGGGTCTCGAACCCACGGGCTCAGGCAATTCACTCACCTCAGCCTCCCAAGGCGCGGGATTACAGGCTGAGCCACCGAGCCCGGCTCTATCTATCTATCTATCTATCTATCTATCTATCTATCTATCTATCTGTGTTGGAAGTCCTTGGGACCCAATGAGATTCCTGAGTGAGTATAGATGGAGGAGGGATGAGAGTGAGGACTAAGCTGTGGGACCCGCCAAGTTTACAGGTTAGAATAACCAGCATGGGAAAATAAGACTGAGAAAAAACAGAGAAGAAGGAGGGAGGCAAGGGGGGTGTTGTCCCAAGAGCCATGTGAGGAAAATATTCCAGAGTCTGCCATACCTGTTCAGGATGTTTCCACCAGGAAGGTGACTCTGAGCAGGATTTAGCAGGAGAAGAAAGAAGCAGTGAGCCCAGGACTGATCCTGTGAGGACAGGGACTGCTATGACATGAGCTGTGTGTGTGGAGGGGTATGGGGTGTGAGGGAGAAGGGAGATTGGGATCTGAGAAATTACCCTGAGCCAACCTCTCCTCAGGGAGTTGAAGAGTGGATACAGAACATCCATTTGGGTATCACTTGGGCAACCCAAGATGACCATTTCTTGCTCTGTGAGTTACAAGCATCTGGCGACAAGAGCCCAACTATACCTGTTGACACACCTCTCACCCTCCAGAGTGAAAGAGCAGAGAGGAAATTGTGTTGGGGCCTCTGGAAAGGCAAAGGAACACCACTGAGATTGACAGATGATGTCCATGACCAGAGCCAGGTCAGGAGAACTTGTTGTCTGTATTTGGGGATGAAACCTAGCTTCTTAGTTTGGCCTCTCTTAGGCTTTGTCCCTTGTTTCTAAAATTGAGTGTATCCCTGCCTCATCGGGGCTTCTATAAGCATTAAGTGAGATAAGTTATGCTAAAAACAACTTATGGAGACTCAGTTCATTATAAAAATGCAATGCATTCATCTTCTTAGTCTTTGTACTCTTTTCTGTTTAAATTTAAACAGGCATGGGGGGGGTTGCTTTCCAGAGGAAGGGGGTGGGGGCAGAATAACAGGCTGGGTGTGGTGGCTCATGCCAATAATCCCAGCACTTTGGGAGGCCGAGATGAGAGAATTACCTGAGCCCAGGGGTTCAAGACCAGCCTGGGCAACTTGGTGAGACCTCATCTCTAAAATATAGCAAGAAAAGTTAGCTGGGTGTGGTGGCACATGCCTGTAGTTGCAGCTACTTGGAAGGCTGAGGTGGAAGGATCATCTGAGTACAGCAGGTCAAGGCTGTGGTGGCCGTGAACAGCAAGCCACTGCACTCCAGCCTGGGTGACAGAGTGAGACTCCGACTCAATAAAAAAAAAAATAGAACAAAAAGCAGGGAAAGTAGTCTTAGTCAATGAGTGTTTAGAAAACTTCGGGACAAAACAAGGAAGGTGACTGCAACTCTATAAGATCGTTTCCAGCCTGAGAATGACAAAGGTGGTGGATACAAGGCTTCGTCTTGGATATTTAGACACAGCTTTACGACTGTTGGTGGAGTCGCGGAGAAGGCCAGCATGTGGTCTGCCCTTCCAGAAAGCCTGCTGGTGGAAGGAACCGTGGGGACTGGAGTTGGAACAGCTTCGTGAGCAGACATCTGGGTCACTCCCCTGTGCTTAGGAGAGTAGCTTGGAAGTTACTTCTCCCTCTTTCCCTCCTGACACCGTCTCAGGGCTCAGAGCTGCCATCACAAGGCTTGCGTCCTCTCCCACCAAACCCTGCTCTAAGTCACTGTCCTCGTAGCACCGTCTGTGCTGGGCAAGAAGCTCTGGGAGCCCGAGGCCTGTCCTCTGCCCTTGCAGACACCCAGCTGGGTGACCACAGCCTGTGAAGTCAGCCCGTCCTCTACCCATGGAACATGTGACACAGTGACATGACGGACTCCAAAACATCTGCCTTCTGTGGTTGGATCATGCCCACACAATGAGTTTTTGGAGAGGATGGTACCCAGACCTCTATGGCCTCTGCCACCAGCCCACCTTCAATTCCCCAGGGCCTGAACTTGACATCAGCAGTGTCACTCAGGAATCGGATCATCAAGGGAAGGGCTCTGCCTTGAGAAGGTACAAGGAGGGGTGTCGCCTGCCCAATGGCCCTGCCCAGGGATATGAGCTTGGGTGCGACAGGAAGCATGACTGGGGTGTTTCACTGTGGGAAGAAGGCAAGAGGGCGTGGTGGTGGGCGTGGCCTCTGTGGTGCAGCGGTGAAGGCCTGAAACGGAAGGTCAGAAAGGTCAGGCTTTTGGTGATGGGTCTCTGGGGGAGAGCGGGGCCTGAATTTGGTTTTTGATGCATCCATCTTTGGCGAGCCTTGCTGATGGCAGAGCCCCCGTCCTGGTCCTGAGGTTTAGACGTTTGCCGGAGTTACCCTCAGGTCAGGGGTTCCCGGGAGTGCCGGGTGCTCGTTCAGCTGAGCGGGATCTGCCGAGTGCCTGCAGTGTGCCCCTGGGAACTGGCCTTTTAACCCCTTTTAGTGCTTAATTCTGCATGGCCTCATCCATTATCTCCTGGGTCAAACTCATCTCTCCACCCCCAGAAGCAACACGTGCAGCTCCTAGTCCTGCTCCTCCCCTTTATCCCCCTCCCCCCTCCTCGCTGCTCCAGGGCAGCCTACAGGGCTGATGAAACCCTAAGCTACAGTGATGATGCTCCGCGGTAACAGCGACAGTTGGCAATCAGGTGGCGGTGGTGGGGAGGGGGCATTTCAGGCCGCGCAGCCTCAGAAACCGTCTCACGGGCCACCTCCCTTCTCCACCCTTGGCCTTGAGCTGCCTCTGTCTTTGCTCGGGGCCTGAATAAAGTCGAAGAGGGAAGGCGACGCTGTTCACCTTCCCAGATGGGACCACCAGGGGGCAGTGGAGCACACTCGCAGGCTGCCTGCCGCCTCTGGACCAGGGAACGTCGGCGGAGCTTCCGAGGGCCAGGAAACAGGCCAGGCGACCCTGAGGTCAAGAGTCCTCCTCAGAGCCCCGGGTCTCGTCGGAGACGGGCAGAACTGCATAGCGGTTTCAAACCAACCAGTTTCCACCTTCACGCAGAAGCCGCCCACCCCTAGTAGCCTCCTCATCATTTTGTTCTGGACCATCATCCTTATTTCACTGGCATGAAGAGCCCAGAGAGGTTGAGTCGCTGAACTGAAGCCACACTGCCACGAAAGTGGTAGAGCCCTGGACTATTCATGGTGAGGCTTTGATCCCAAGCATCTTCCTCATTGTTTTGCAATGGCTAATCCAGTTCTCACCTGGGAGGCAGACATCGGGGCTCCCCTTTCTACTTTTATCAGACTCTCTTGAGAGAGGGAAGGGTCTTGCTGGAATCTTATTTTTAACAAGCTCTCCAGGTGATTCTGGCAAACATGCTGGGCAGGAACCCTGACTTGTGGGAAAACCTCACCTGAATCCAATAGTAAAGGAAACGTGTTTTCCCCTTAGTGTCCTTTTACCACCTACTCCCCACACATGCTGGTCCCCAGCCCCTGCCCCCGCCCTCAGTGTCATTTCTGCTTCCCCTCCTCACCCTCTGACAGAGACTGATACCAAGCTGCCCTTTGCCACCCTGCCTTCCGAAGTGACCCCAAGTTAATCTGATTTAAAAAATCAATTCTAGCAGGATTAAGATAGAAAGGTGCCCCAACAACTGGCCAATCCCAGGTATCATGGGGATTGAAAGTGGAGATTTCTGGACTTTCTGACATCACAGCCCCAGTTTTTAAGCCAGAAGCACTACAATGAGTATGGAAATTTCAGGGAAGAAGAAAGAGAGGCATTCAGGAAGATAGAGATACTTGACACTGGACTCTGGGTTTGAGGGGTGGTTTATATGTACCACGGAGGTGGTGGATGCCAGTACCAGGCTTTTGTTTTATTGAAAAAACTTGCCTTGATTTTTACGTTACAGAGATAATACATAGGCATGCAAAATATCCAAGCAAGATAGAAAATTGTGAAGGGAAATTAAAAGCACAGTGACAACTACCACTAAGCTGAGTAAAGATGCCAGATAATACCTGTCCCAACATCTATCTGTAAGTGGGACAATGATAAACAATTGCTAGACTTAACTGAACACCTACTGTGTGCCAGGCACAGTGCTGAGTGCTTTATACATCCTGCCATCCAATTCTCAAATGTCCCATAAGAAAGAGGAGATGATATGTGTTTTTGTTTGTTTGGTTTGGTTTTGGATGAGAAGACTAGAACTAGAAAAGTTGAGTGACTTGTCCAGGGTGAAATACTATGTGACAGGGTGGGATTCACCGTTTGATACTGGCTACATACGTAGGCAGACACACACCCCAAAGATACTCACAGAACTCACACCTCCTACATATAGAACTCACCACCCCTCCCACACAGAACTCATCCTCCCCACATAATTCACACATGCACCTCACACACACAGAACTCACATGCAAATACACCCCACTCCATAGAACTTACATACCCCACACAGAACTCAACACTCAAATATACTACATACATAGAACTTACATGTATATACTGCAGAAAAACACCCCACAGACACACTCACAGAACTCACACACATACATATACCTCACAAATATGCATAAACCACACACATGTAGATTTCTTGCCAAGAGATACCTCACACATAAACACCACCCTTATACATACAATCTTTCACACATGTACTGATGATATACGCATGAAGCTCTCACATATGCACACAGTGCAGATCAACATGTAAACACACATGCACAAACATCACAGATTTACACACAAGACTCACACACATTATATACATATATGCACATATGAGGTTCGACAATTATGTTTATGAACTCATCCTAGAAAAGGTGTTACATACCTCATTGCCGAATATCACTAAAATCACCTTCGAAGTATTCCCCTTGGGCAGCTATGCACCAATGCCAGCACCTAGTCCACCTGACAAGGCAATTCTGGAACTCTTTTTTCTAAAAAAAGAACTGTTGTTCTTATTTGTTGACAATTAAGTTTGCAAACTTGCCACCATGAACTTACATTGGCAGCACTGTACAAATAACTGAATTAGAACACCCTCCCTACTCTCACCTGATGTGGCCCCCAATGACTTTTTTCTTTACTTAAAAGATAAAGGAAATATTAAAAGGAAGACATTTTGATGACACTCAGGACATCAAGTGTAATAAGCTGACAGCTCACAGCACAAGCCCACACTCACACAGACATGTACACACATAGAGACTGTTTTAATCTGTTTACTGCTACTATAATCAAAAACCACAGACTGGATATTTTATAAGAGAAGTTAATTTAGCTCATGGTTCTGGAGGATGGAAGTCCAAGAGCCTCCCAAAGTGCTGGGATCATAGGTGTGAACCACCACATCCAACCTTCATTCTTCATTTGATACATATTGCTGACCTGGCCTTCAGAGAAATGTACCAGCGAATACACCACTAAGCTCAGGTATGGATTCCTCCTTTCCCTTCAATTTTGCCAGGATTGGATATTTTCATCTTTGCTATTTGTTACATTAAAAAGCTTTGTCTAAGTATCAGATAAGGCCTTTTAGAGATCCAAGTTTTGACTGATGTGGTCAGAGAAGGCTTTGTGGCAGAGGAAAACATCAACTTTGAAGGTTGACTAGGTCTCATTAGCAGAGGATGAAGATGTCTTTCTTTAAGACAGGACCAGAGTCATTAGCCAATGTGGAGCTTGGAGCTTCCAACCTATTGTGTCGCATGTGGAAGCCTCTCAAATCTTGCTTGTCACAATGACACTCAGCGTGTGAAAGTTCTGCCCCCTGGAGCCATGGACACAGCTTAGATTTAGAAGGTGGAAGAGAATGTGAATGACACTGTGGAGCTCACCTTCACCTGTGATACTGCAATAGGACTGTCTTTTGGAAACACAAAAGGTGGCTTGAGGGACCACCTAGAAACACATTGGTGGCAGATTTGGGATGCTCTATGTTGGCTATTTGTCCTTGGTGGCTTCTCAGGCCTCCCATGCAGAGCAGCTCCATGGTGCCAGCTGCTTTTGTCCACCAACCTAAGCTGGTCACTGCTAGAAGATTCGGTCTTGCTGTGTCTTAGGGCCCGGATCTTATGCAGGTAGTTGCCTGTGGCCTTACAAATGGCAGCTCCTCTGGGTTAGTGTTTTATTGGATCATGATAGAATGGCGCAGGCAGCTCTGGAGGTAAAATCGGGTCCGTGTCATACCCCCGCCTGCCCCTTGCCACCTCATCAGAGCAGCCTACCCCAGTGCTGTCCTGGCTTCATCACCACCTGCCAACCTCTTAGCTCAGCTCAGATCCCCTAGAGTCGGGCAGCACCAGGCCGCTCCCAGAACTCGCTCAGCCGTTGCAGATTTGACACACAGTCAAAACAGCCGCTGTTCCTTTCTCAAATTCTACCTTCCTGAACTCTTATAAAATTCAGCTTTTTCTTGCCTGAGAGATTGGATTTCCATCTTCTGTTGTAAATTTGCTTCTAAGTGGGCTCCTTTGGTATGGTGGAAAAGAGCAAGAATGGAAAACAACACCAACACCACTATAGGGTGACTTCTCCTTTTAGAGTCATTTTGGTCTGAAGACTTTCCTTTCTACAGAGAGGCTTTTTGTTCCAAGAGCTGGGGCTGAGTATAAGAATGGAATGGAATGGGATGGGATGGGACGGGACGAGAAGGGACGGGATGGGATGGGATGGGATGGGATGGGATGGGATGGGATGGGATGGGATGGGATGAGATGGAATGGGATGGATTGGGATGAAATGGGATGGGATGGGATCGGATAAGAGAGGAGAGGATAGGATAGAACCAGATCAGCTAGAATATATGAGAGGAAAGGAGAAGAGAGGATAGGATAGAATTGGATAGGATAGACTAGAGTAAGATAAATCAGATCGGATTGGATTAGATAGGATAGGATAGGACCGGATAGGATCAGATAGGATCTGAATTAATAGGATAGATAGGATAGAATCGGATTGTATAGTATTGAATCAGATCATATAGGATTGGATAGGATCAGGTCAGATAGGATAGAATAGGATTGGATTGATCAGATCAGATTGGATAGGGTAGGATAGGATAGGATCAGGATAAGATCAAATCGGATCATACAAGACTGGGTAGGATCCAGTAGAATCAGATAGGATCAGACCAGATAGGAGGCGAAGGGAGGGGAGGGGAGGGGAGGAGAGGATCAAAGCTGAATTACAACCAGGAGAGAAAACATGGATGGGCTCTTTCTCCAAGTGTATGAAAAACTTGTCAGTTCTAAACAAAAGAAGAAAGCAGGAGTACATAAACATGGTTGGCTTTTCTCTCTCCTTGGGCTTGTTTTGTGGACTACTCTGTGACTGTTGACTCTTGGAATCCGGTCAGGTCTTCCCCTTGCCCAGCCTGAGCTCTGAGACCAACCTGTGAGGAGGGAGCCTGCCTGCTGTCTCACTAGTGCTCAGTGCACTTTGGGCCACCCTAGTAGTTTCACACAGACCATGGGGACTAGAAAGGATGGAGTTAAATGTTTTTGCTAAATACAGCAGGCACTGCTTATTCACATGAATATTGTTTCCAATTTCTCTTTTATATCTTCTGTATTATTTTTATCATGCATTTTACTTTTACATGTGTTGTAAACACAATACATTGCTACTATTTTTGCTTAAGACAGTTATCTTTTATTGCTATTAAAAATAAGAATAAAGGACATTTTATTTTGCCTTCATTAATTTCATTTTCATCCCTCTTCATTTTATTTTTTGCAGATCCTAGTTTCTGTTTGGTCTGTCTGGTTATCTTATTCTTTCTGCCTTTAAAACTTTCTTTAATATTTCTTGTCATATAGGTCTTTTGACAATGATTTTTCTCATTTTTTGTTAGAGGAAGTATTTATTTCTACTGTCTTATTTAAAAGCATGCTTTTTTGCTGAGTATAAAATTCTGAATTGACAGGATTTTTTTCAATACTTTAAAATACTATTTCTCTTTCTTTTTCTTTCTTTTTTTTGGTTTGCAAGATTTCTGATGAGAAGTTTACCATAATTCTTTCCTTTATTTATCTTTCTCTCTTTTGTTTTTTTGATTCAGGGTCTCATTCTGTTGCCCGGACTGGAGTGTAGTGGCAAGATCGTGGCTCACCACAGCCTCCACACCTCTTGGCCTCAGGCGATTCCTCCACTTCAGCCTCCTGAGTAACTGGGACTATAGGCATATGCTACCACACCTGGCTAATTTTTACCTTTATTGCTCTATAAATAAGGTATTTTTCTCTGACTGCCTCAGATTTTTTGTTTGTCTTTGGTTTCAAGTTGTTTGAATATGACATGCCTAGTTTTATTTTATTTCACTTTTTTCCTCCTGCTTGGTGTTATAATGAGTATAGATTTTGAAAAATTCTCTTCCCTTACTTTTCCACATATTTCTTCTGTCTCAGTCTCTCTCTTTTCACCTTGAAAGTCCTATTATATGTATGCTATATGTATAGTGTCCCATGGCTCTTGCCTGCTCTGTTATTTTATTATTACTATTTATATTGATACTACCACTGTATTCTTTTCTATTTCAGTTTGGATCATTTATATTACCCTATTTTCAAGTTCATTGCTTCTTTCTTCAGCTGTGTTGAGTCTACTCTTAAGCCCATAAAAGACTTTCTCCATATCTGTTACTGTTTTTATTTCTAGTATTTCCATGTGCTTCTTTTTTTTCAAAAGTTCTATTTCTCTGCTAAAATTACCCATCTGATATTGCATGGTGTCTTTTTTTTTTCCATTAGAGTCTTTAGTGTGTAAATTATAGTTATTTTACATTTCCTGTCTGTCTGATAGTTCCGACATCTGTATCCTATATGTATCTGGTTCTGTTGATGGCATTGTCTCTTGACAGTTTTTTTTTTCCCTTGCCTTTTTTGAGTATGTCTTGTAGGATTTGTTGAGAGACACATATCTTGAATAGGACCATTGATGCTGATGTAAATAGTTTATATGCTTGAAGATGGGCATGCTTTTCCTTCTGTTAAACCTTTGGTTTAAGGATTTGCATAAATCGGCTAAGGAATTAATCTGAGTTTAAGACTTATTGTTGCAGCCAGGTGTGGCAGTTCACACCTGTAATCTTTGTGCTTTGGGAAGCTGAGGCAGGCTGATCACTTAAGTGCAGGGTCAGCCTAGGAAACACAGCAAGATCCTGTCTCTACAAAAAATTTTAAAAACTGTCTGGGAATAATGGCATGTGCCTGTAGTCCCAGCTACTTGATGGGCAGAGGCATGAGGATTGCTTCAGCCTAGAAGTACAAAGCTGTAATAAGCCATGATTGCATCACTGGACTGTAGCCTGGTGAGACCCCCGTGTCTAAAATTTTTTTTAAAGATTCATTGTTGCTGTGGTTACCAATGATGCATCACATGCTTCAGTTTGCTCAGGCACTACCTCATCTGTAGGTGGGGTTTGGTTTGCTAAAAAGTTTTTCTCATGTCTAATCCACTCTTGGCTTTTGGCCTTCCCTTTATGCTATGATTTAGAGACAGTCTTTTTCGGTGCTCCTGGTCTTTTGCCTGCAGTATTCCACAATACTTGGTATTCGATGCTTCTTAGCCATGTTGTGGGGAGCAGGTGTGTTCTCTATTCTTCCAATTAAGCTTCAGGCTTATATAGGCACTGTATCTGGGCTGAGGTCTGTGGTCTTCTCAGTGTTCCTGCACTTATCTCGGAAGTAATTCTAGTCCCAGTTCACATTCCTGTTCCTTTCCTGGAGTAGGTGTTTTATTTGTTTTTTAATTCTCTCTCCCTTGATGAGTAGGCTTTCGCCTGCTGCCCTAAGGGTGACAGTGCTTGCTGGCCTTCCTCCAGCAGCTTAAGACCTTTCTTATGAAGAGAAATGGGCAAGGAGAATCTGAGAATCTGGATGGGGATTTCTGTCTTTCCTGCCACAGCTGCTGTTCACGTCTTTCAGGCTTGCACTACAAGGGGCTGCTTCTTCAGGGCTCTCATCAATTAATTTGTGATCACTGGTGAAGTGCATGTAGAAAAGCCAGTGAGGCTGGGTGAAGTGGCTCAAGCCTGTAATCTCAGTACTTTGGGAGGCTGAGGCAGGAGGATTGCTTGAACCCAGGAGTTTGAGACCAGCCTGGGCAACATAGTGAAACCTCATTTGTACAAAAAATTAAAAAAATTAGTTGGGTGTGGTGGCGTGTGCTTGTAGTCCCAGCTACTTGGGAGGTTGAGGTAGAAGGATCGCCTGAGCCCAAAAGGTCGAGGCTGTTGTGAGCCATGATTATTGTGATCTTGCCACTGCACTCTAGCCTGGGCAACAGAATGAAACTCTGACTCAAACAAAAACAAAAAACAAAAACCGGCGAGTGGGTACAAGTTCCTGCTATATCTGTACCCTCAGGAGTTCTATGTTCTCCCAAGATCTATCACTAAGCCTTAATGTTAATGGTTCAGTAACAGTTTTAACTGAATTCTTACCAGTGTCTGGCAGTGTCCGTCCCAAGTAGCAAATGCTTATGCTCGCTCTCTCCTTGCAGACACTGGCATATACTTATATTTCAGATTAGTCTTTAGTTCTGCAACTAACAACTCAGATCTCTGATGGATTTAAGCAAAGCTATTAATATGTGGATTGTGCATCATTTTTATTGCAAGGGTTGGAGTGATGCTTTGTCTAGTTTTCTGCATCTCAAACAATAGCCAGAAGTAACACTATTCTGAATATTCCCAGACTGGAAACTACCAAAAAGTCCATTGACAGTCAAAGGCTAGATATATTGTAGTCTATTTACCCAAAGGACTACCATATAGCAATGAGAATGATGGCATAATAACTACATGAAACAATATGGACATGACTCATAAATGGAATGTTGAGCTAAGGAAGACAGTTGCGAATGAGGACATGCTGGATAATTCCATTTAGACAAAGTACAAGAGTAATCAATGCTCTAGAAACTCAGGGATCAATTACCCTTGGAGGGCCAGAGTCTAAAACAGAGAACATGAAGGGCTTTCTCCTCTTCTTTATTTGAGTCAGGGTTTCACTCTGTTGCCCTAGCTGGAGTGCAGTGGCACGATCACACCTCACTACAACCTTGACCTTCTGGGCTCAGATGGTCCTCCTGCCTCAGTCTCCTCAGTAGGTGGAATTACAGGGCTCACCACCAGGCTTGACTAATTATTTTGATTTTTTATAGAGATGAGGTCACTCACTATGTTGCCAAAGCAGTTCTCAAACCTGGCCTCAAGCAGTGCTTCTGTCCCAGCCTCCCAAAGTTCTGGGATTACAGGTATGAGCCACCATGCTCGACCAAGGGGTTTCTGAGACACCAGCAATGTTCTGTTTTTTTTTTTTTAAATTGTTGTTTTCATAGTCTTATATTTCTAAAAATAGAGATATACATGTATAATATCACTTTTCTGTGTGTATGTTATCATCAGACATATTTTTAAAATTATCCATTAATATAATTAAAAACATGAATGTATAACTTTCCAAATATCTAACTGAAAACAGCTAAAACATAATTCAGCAAAAGACATAAAATTAAGGGAATGCCAAAGACGCTTATAAAATAAAGTGCTAAGGCCTAAGGATATCAATTATGGCAATAAATATAACTGCTTACAATTTTTTCCCCATTGAGAGATAATAAAATACAATAAAGCTCATATATGTTTTTAATGATGTGAAAATGCAAAAGGACTATAGGTGAGCCCTTTCCACCTTAATTTACTTCTTCTCTTCTTGAATTATTTCTTGTTATCACAGTGATGCTCTTGAGACAATGCACCTAATCTATTAAATGGTGTATGGGGCAAGGATGTTTTGAAGACAGGAAGGAACGGCAGGTCAGCGAAGGTAATAATTTGAGACATACAAAAATATGTATTTCCTGCAGATTGAGCTATTTCTGAGTTGGACTACCCTCAGGATATCTGAGATACATTGTTTTTGTTAATTTAGTATCAATCTCCAAGCCTTTTTACTCTCACCTAAATTTTCAAACACCCAGAACACTACTATCATGACTTTCAGGGAATTCTAGCTCTGTGCATGAGATTGGACATCAGAAGACAATGCCACCCTATCCTAGACCTCAGGAAGGAAGCACATTATAGTGTGACCACCATGTGAGGGAGGAAAAGATGGATAACTCAGGCCTGGAGGGTTTGGCTGGAGGAGAATGGAGGCTTTATATGAGAATTAAATAGAATAATTTTTAAAACATATTTTTATTTTAAGCTTTATTGAGGTATAATTGATATATAAACATGGCACACATTAAATATTCATATTTTAATAAATTTGAATATATGTATGTACCTGTAATATCTTCATAATTGTAAAGGTAGTAAACATAATCAAGACCTCTAAAAATTTTATTGTGTTCTTTTGTGGGATTTGTGGGATTTGTGTGTGTGTGCATGTGTGTATATGTGTGTTCACTTAGCTAAAGAGAGTCCATGAAAGTGGAAATAGCAACTATTCCTATCAGGAGTTTTTCTGTGATGATAATGTGCATTTGGGATGCCTCATAGGAATTGTTTAAGGACATCCAAGAAAATGGAAACTTGTAGGTAATGTGTTGAGTAGTAAATGCTTCTTATAATTAAACTACTCCATTTTGAAAATAAAAAAATCATTTGGATAAATTTTTTAAAGACTTCTAGAGTATCTTACCTTTTCATAGCTCATTATAACTTTCTAGAAAATTACACATCTTTACCTAATCGAAATTACATGAATTCACTGTCTACAGGTACGCACAGTGATGTGCATCTAAGCATTTTTCTAGATAAAATTATATTATTATTATTTAACAAATATATTTGAGATCCCAACTATGTGTAATAAAGTATATAAGACCCAGGATAACAGGACTCAGTCTCTTTTGTCAAGAAGTTGAAAATCTGTTGACAGAGATAGTTATGGGATAACAAGAACTTGGTACTATAAAAACTGTGGTTGCAGAATGCCCGGTGTGTTGGAAAATAGTTCTCCAGGGTCTTTCAAGTTTCTGCATATCTTTTAAGTGCTGTGCTAATTGTCACTTGTTTTAAACTGTCTTTTCAAGGATGTTAGTATAATGGAAAATCATGAAAGATACTGATAATCTCCTCTGGAGCAAAGGACAAGTGGTTTTACTGCTTGTTATACAATATTTGGCTTCCCTAAGCTCCAAATTTTCCTCTTAGAACATTTCCCACTATGTTTTAGATGCCTTCTAGCTGCCCCCCTCAAATTATCTTGAAAGAATTGGGAACCAGAGCAAATGCTGATATTCTGACTGCTGCAATGCCATGAGCAATAAATTGTCCTTCTCCTGTGATTCAAGAGCCTATGCCTTCTACTGCATTCATAACTGTGGCAGGCTAATTTGTTAGTTTGTAGGAAGGATAACATTTGAGATCCTTCACAGTTCTTGATACATGCTACTATGGGAATATGAAGAATTTGAGCAAATACAATAGTGACTGTATTGTGGGACAGAAAAACTAGGTCTGTAAAAATGTGGGGATAGAAAAGGTGGGAGGAGAGAAGGAAAAAAGTGAATATCCAGGCAGAGGAAAGAGTCTAAGCAAGAATGGGATTCTGGGGATAGGGATGGTGAAGGGTGTTTTAATATCACCCAAGAACATGGATGTCTTCATGAAGATAGAGCAATTAAAGGATATTAGGTAGAGGATAATATCATCAGACTTAAGTTTAATAAACGTCATTTTGGTAATAGTGAAGAGTGAGTTGGCAGGCCAAGATGAGAGACTGGATGCTCCAAAGAGTCGGAATCACTGCAGTAATCCATTTGTAACATGATAAAAGTCTAAGGCAGGGAAAGAAGATCAAGAGGAGCAAGACTTTACAACATACTATGAAAGAAGAATCAACTCTTCAAACAACTGGTTGTGTTGACAGAATCAATTCTGAGGCTTCTCTAGGCAGAATCCTGGATTTTTTCTCTTCCATACTTGGGTGAATAATGGTAACATGAGAGATGATGGAGGAATAAGCGACCATAGCATCCACAGAGTGCTTGGACTTGTATGTATGTATTTGGGTTGGAGAGAATGAACATCTAGGTGGGTAGGGTACGTATTACTCTTGTTTAACAATCCTGAAAGTTAAGTGAATTGCTGAGGGTTATATGATAAGTGAGTTAATAGTGGAACCTGAATAAAATGACTAGTCCAACAGCCATTTTATTCTGCTTACTGGAGCAAGTTGTCAGTAGTCACAGATCTCTTATCCGCTCTCAAAGGAGCTTGACATCATCTGGGAAATAAAGGAAGAAGAAAGGAGAGAAAACTAGGGAGAAATATATTTCTCCTTATTTGACAAATATATTGTACCTGTTAGTTTATTGCTAAAAGAAATGGAGCAAATTTATGTTTGACGATGCAGATCTTCTGAGTTAATAAAATATCTCCAAAATGTGTATTCTACGGGTACTGAACTTAGATCACCCAAGAAGAAATATGCTATACCACCAGGCAGAAACTAATCTGTGAACATCCAATCATTAGATCAAACTTGTTTGCAATATCACAAGGCTGGAGTACTGAGTTTTTCTCCATATAATCCCCAAACATCCTATCAACCAATTCAGTGAAAACTGTGAAATGCCATGTAAGTCAGTTTTCTTGGTTGATTTTTGCTATTATAGACAGAGATCTTATTACTGGTTCCAAAACTAAGTTGTGATATGTTCTAAGAAAGTCAATTTTCTGTGTGAGCCTCACTTTGGTACCTGTAACATGGTATGGTCTCACATAATGTCCATGGAATCATAAGATATTTTATCATTCTAACTCTGTAAGAGTGATTGAGAGTTCCAAGAAAGAGTATGCAAAGAATATAGAGGACAAGAAAGGTCAGAGTTTGAAAGAAATCCACATTTAGGAACAAAGAAGACAGAGAAGAGCTAAACAAACAAAACAACAACAACAGGGATGGAACATTTAAAAAGTATATTCCTTTCTGTCTTTTTCTAAATGAAAGCTGACTCCTAGATATTAATTAACTTTATGACTTAGTTGGTGATCAACTGTTTTCCATGCCTGCAGAGAGCCCTGTGAAAAAAAATTAAAGCATGAGAAATTTGAGTTGGGTATAAAAAATTTAAATTTAATATATGGAAAATGAAGTCTTACCCCAAATCCTCTGCAAAATCAGTCATTAAAAGGAAAATAATTTTTCACTCCTATAATATTACTGATCTTGAAATTCCTCCAGTCTTGACTGTGTCCATCACCTACTGTCCATGTTTTTAATACCATATGTCTTGTTTTTTCAGTCAAAATGTCAATTTCTTAAGAGCAGAGTGTCAACACACAGTGGTTAAGTAGTAAATATATTTCGATTTATTTGTTTATAATGTTTTCAATCTTCAGAGGGTGACAGAGTCAAACTTGGAGTTGAAGACTCAAGGAGAGTGAAAATATTTAGAGTTCTCTTGACTAAAGTCAAGGTGCTTTTGAGGTCCTTCAGTCTCTGAGAGCATCCGGAATATCTTAAGTGACCTGAGATTTGAGAGTCCCAGCTTGCTGCCCAAACAGCCCATCACTGACTTCCCCTCTTTGCGCCTGTACTTCTGAGTGAGACAGCCTGCCTTTTCATCTTGTAGGAAACACAGTCTCAGAAAGCAGCTGCATTCCACTGTTGGATCCTAATGGTATGTATCATGCCTGGTCTTTGGCAAGAGATGTCCTTGTCTCCCAAAATAACCTTAACCACTGGGTTAAGACTTTCCCATAATTGAAGGGTACTGAGAGAAAGAATAAAATGCACTAGATCAGATAGACATTTAATCCAACGTACTCAACAATTTGGGCTTCCTTTGCAATCACATTAGTTATGGCAGCCAAGGCTTAACCTCTTGGGATCCAGGCTCCAATGGTTGAGGTTATGTAAAGAGCTGCCACTTTGAGAGAGGTGTCAGCCAGTGATGGAGAGTGGCCACGTACAGGATGACTGACCCAAGCCTTTTTATTTGATTCATAAAATATAGCTATTGGTAGCACCATCCCATACTTGGTCTATTCCAACACAATTTTCAGAGTTAACTGAAACAAGACTTTCAAGTCAGTGGATATCTTGAAAGTCTCTTTGGTGTCCTGTTGCTAGACCCCTTCCTGACAAATTCCTCCATCTCTTCTTGGATTTTTTTTGCTACACATTGAGCTTAATGTGCTGGTCATTGCACTAAGTACTTTTGAACCCATTTTCAACAAATCTGTGTGAATTTGTGGAATTTGTTTATCCCATTCCTTGTCATTAGGAATTTTCATTGTACTGCACATGTTTACATTTCTTCGTAGTCAATTCAGTAGTCATGCATTGTGGTGATGGTTAAATGGATGTAGAAATTTGTCAAAATTAACTGAATCATGTATTTGATTTTTTTTTTGAGTCAGGGTCTTACTCTGTTGCCTAGGCTGGAGTGCAGTGGCTCAATCACAGCCTGGGCTCAGGCAGACCCTCCACTTCAGAACATCCTGAGTAGCTGGGACTACAGGTGCACTCCACTACACCCAGCTAATTTTTTGATATTTTGTAGAGACAAGATCTTGGTATGTGGCCCAGGCTAGTCTTGAACTCCTGGGCTCAAGTAATGCTTCTGCTTCGGCCTCCCAAAGTGCTGGGATTACAGGCTTGGGTCACCAAGCCTAGCTCAAATCAAGTGTTTGTTTATTATAATAGCGTTGTTTTAGTTTGTGATATGAATTCTATATATGTAACAATTATAGTTATAATCACTTTACTTCATTACAGTAAGGCAATTAAACAAATAATATGTTTTACTAAGTATAATTATAATTATAAGAATAATTTATTATTATAATATGTGGATTCCCTACATTTAACCATTGTATGCATTATCGCATACAACTTATATTATATTTCTCCATGGAGACAAAATCCCAGTCCAGAAAAGTCCTAACTACTGAAGCTCTGATTGGAGCCTCTGTTCCTTAGTCTGTGCCATTCTCACTGGGGCCGGCCATCCCAGAGGCTATCCAGGGCTAGGGTGTCTCTGAGGAGCTTCTGATGTCTGTGCTACCCTCCTGGGTGGTGCCTGCTGAATTCCTACCTGCTGACTTGTATTGCCCATCTCCAGACTTCTCAACCTCTGACTTCCTGTCCATATTCTCTATGGCTGATCATTTCTATAAGGTGAGCCCAACCATAATCCCATTGTGGCTTATCTTTCCCACTTTCCCTTCCTATTTCTCCTACAGCTTATTCCCAAACTTCCAATATCCTACCTGATCCCCAACTTAAAATAATGCATTTTTCTAGTTGTGTTCACTTCAGATATCTTATAATAACAGTTCCAATACTGTTGTTTAGGTCATTGGATGTGAGTTAATTACCTAACCTCATTGGAGCATATATGAAGGGGGACCAAAAAAAAAAACCAACACCGGAATTAATTTTTGAAGTATGGGCACCTTGTACTACAGGTTTTTCCTGCTAGTTAAATGTTCTTGGAATCCATCAGTGTACCAGCTAGCATTATTGTAAGAAGCTGTGTTTGACTTTGGGGAATTTTTTCTTTTTTTTTTTGGAAATTCTTTCAACGTGTTTGCCTGTTTCATCATGGGTGATTTACAAGAGCACCTGCCCATACTACACTGAATGCTCAGTAGTTTTTGACCAAAACTGGCATGAGCCCTATGTCGCCCACCCATTCACCCAATCTTGCCCCAAGCAACATTTTTTTTCCCAGAATAAAAAAGTCCTCAAAGGGAAATGCTTTGTGGATGAGGAAGAGGTGAAACAACAACAAAAAAATGGCAGAAGCACTAAAAGGCATCAAAATCTATTCGTTTAAAAACCATTTTGAGTCTTACTTAGAAAAAGCATCTCAGTGGATGTATTGCATCAAACAGAGTACTTTGAAGGTGACTGAAATTTAAACATGTAAGAATAAATATACAATTTTTATAAACAAATTCTGGCTTTTTTGTGGAGGTGCCCCCTCATATTTGCTCTCTCTCTAGGCTTTTTTGAAAATATAATGGGCTAATCTTTGTAAAGTGGTTAGAATAGTGGCCTGACACCTAGGGAGTGGTACATGAGTGTGTGATGCTATTATTATTATTGGACTCTGTTTATAAAAAAAAGCAAAGTAATGAATAAAAAAATACTTTCATTAGGTAATCTCTTGATGCCTATCTGAGGTTGGCCACATGCCTTCAGAGAGACACGGGAGAAAGTGACTTTGGAGAATAGGGCACTAGAGCAGGGAGCAGACTGGGGGTGATGCCACCAGGGAGGGAAGGACCACAAAAGTTTTGTGATTTGGTTTGAGGTCTTAATTTCAGTTACTTATGTGTCACCGAGACTAATTGTTTTCTTGTCACCTGCTTTTGGGGCTAAGGATTATGATGCCAGTAGCCTCCTTTGCTTTTATTAAAATTTTCCCCTACCAAATTCTGTCCTTGGTCCTGAAGAGCAAGTCCCCAAACTGAACTTGATTGATGTTTGTAACAGCAAGAAGTTAAGACAGGAAGGAAACAAAGGCATCAGTCTTTGGTTGGTCTAAGCAGAGTCACACATGACATGTAAAACGTAAAACAGAGCCCTCAATGAAAAGTCACAGCACAAGATGTTCCAGGGAAGGGGAGGCCTGGGCTGTGAGTAACCTGCTGGGCAGAGAGACTCCAGTCAGCACAGCCATGTTTATCATGTCCTTAGAGGGGGATGCATGCCTAGGAATGTCACTCAGACAGTGAGTTGGGGGTATGACTCATGATACTTCTCAGCTATCAGCAGTTCCTGAAGGAGAGAACAGTAAAGGCAAATTCCTGCTGACAAAGATACGTGATACAATCCAACAAACTGCTCTTTAAAAATGGCTTTCTAGCTGGGGCTTGAGTTGTGGCACCAGAGAGGAAAAAGCAAGGTTTCTGGTCCCTTGGAGCTGTCGTTCTGTTGGGGATTCAGGATTCCCATGCACAAACAAGCTAGAATAAAAGCACCTGATGAGCATTGAGTAAACAGGACCCGTGGGAAGAGAGAAACCAAGCTCAAGGTCCAGTCATGTGCTGCACAGCTATGTTTCAGCCAAGGAGAGACCACATCTAAAACAGTGGTCCCATCAGATTATAGCACCCATATTTTTTCTGTATCTTTTCTACATTTAGCCATGTTTAGATACAAAAATATTTACTGTTGTGCTACAATTGCTTATAGTATTCAGTACCATAACAGGCTGTACAGATCTTTTGCCTAGGAGCAATAGGTTACACCATCTAGCCTAGGTGTGTACCAGGCTACACCATGTGGGTTTATGTAAGTACGGTCTATGGTATTCACAAAACAATGAAATTGCCAAATGCCACATTTCTCAGAACGTATCCTCATGTTGAGCAACACAGGACTATAGCTTACATAAGAAGCTTAATTCATTGGTTACATAACAGAGAAAAACAAGAGTGGTTGCCCTTGGGGACTCCTGAGGTGCATACAGTGGGCTCTGTCTGCCTTGCTAGTTGCTGTCCTCATTTTATTCTGATTAGATGAGCTACTTCCATGCAGTGCGAGTGGTCACTAGTACAATTTAGGTATCATGCCACTTTAGTGACATCAGAGGAAAGAGAAAGCTTTTTTTTCCTGGTGTTGACAAATGCAATTCTAGAGAATGAGCTAGATTGGAGTAGCTTGGGTCACGTGCTCATTCCTGGCCAATAGCTGTAGTCAGAGGGTTGAACTATTATGATGGGCAGGCCTGGAGTGTGTGAGTGCTCATATGAGCTAGAAAGTGGGGTCTGCCTCACCATAGCCTCTCTGGAGTGAGGCAGGCAGCTCCCTACAATCAATGGGGTGGGAGTGAGGACTCTTGCTAGAGAAAGGTGCAAGAGATCTGGGACATCTTGAAGCAGCAGGTGCTCCATTCCTGGACCGAGGCTGCTCGGTGAGGCCCAGAATTGGATGGTGTGAAGGCTCAGGCCTAGGGGGCTGCACTGTGGGCTGACAACGGCTACCTGGAAAAGTGGGACTTGAAAGGAAGGTGTTTTTGAAGAGGAAACTGCATCCTTCCTCTGGAGAACAGAGAAAGAGCAGGGAACTGGGCCATGCTTTTCTCCCGCAGTGCCCCCTCCATCAGTGACTGGTGGTTATCTAATAGGGGCCCCCGATGAAGCCATTTAGTGGCACTCATGCTAAGGGGTGGTAACCTCCAACCCCAGAACTGGGGCGCTCTGGCAAAGGCAGCCCGTAACCACCCAGAGTGTAATTTGTCAGGGACATGAAGGTTAACATTTTTCTTCACAAAAACTATCTTTAATGACCATCAGCAGTCAGGACCTCCGATTTCTGTCTCATTTGAAAGCTTTTAATGCTTTCAGAGGAATAGATGGGGTGACCTAATAGGTCTTTTCCATCTCTGATTTTCTATGATTAATGAAGTTCAATTGTGCAGAATAAAATGGTGAGTTTTTTGGTGTCAGTTTGACTGTATTCCTTTTCCTTCCCTCTTCCTTTCCTCATTTTTTTTTTTTAGACAGATGATAATCATGCACATTTTCTCTTAATGCTTCAGGAAAAAAAGGGACTTTTTCTTCTGAGCCAGGCTTTGAAAATGTCAAGGTGGGTGTATTTATCTGGAGTGGAAATTATTGCCAAATGCCACTCCTCCCTCCCACCCCAGGATAGATCGTTGCCTGCATTGAAGGCAGTGTGGACTGGGAATGGGATGACGCTTGCTGTTTGTAGAATTCATTCAATGTTTTTTCTTCATAAGATGTGTGTGTTTAATAATAACTGACTTACTGTCTTCTGAGATAGACAAGAGGTCTTCATAATCTTCTTTGATTTGAAAAGCGGGATAAAAGCAGGAAACTGAGGACTAGAGCAGTTATGAGACTGGCTTCAGTCTGCCTAGTTGGGGGAGGGACAGGCTGTCTCCAGGGCTCATTGGACTCTGCTCCATCTGGGGTTTCCAGTACAATTTTTAAGGCATTGCATGAGGAATATTCTAGAGGAATTCAGTGAGCCTGGTTCTCCCCTCTCAGTCTGACGATTTTCCTAGGCTAAGTGTCCTCTGAATTATGAAGAAACCAGACCTCTAGAGAACTGTCTTGGGAGCAGGAGGATTTTCATGTTACACATTCCTAGCATTTGGAAGAGAAAGACTTAGAGAATGAGATTTCCATGGGTATGTGTATTTAGCCTTTATTTGTGGTTAAAAGACACAGCCTGGGATCCTCTGAATTCTTGGATATGATGGCCTATAGGGCCATCAAGAGACAGCCAACAGGATTCCCTTCCAGGAGGAGTACAGACCATCAGTTTGGCAATTGTGCTGCCCAGGAGTCCCGAGGCAGTCATGGAAGGAGACTACATCTTGATTTGTTAAAAAAAAAAAATAGCCAAACAATCCACCGAAATCCCTAGGTGACTGAATTTAGACTACTTTTTTTGTTTTTAAGATGCTGGAAATTCACAAGAGAAAATATAATTTCTACCATTCTCATCAGTAAAGGCCCTCTGGCCTGGATCATTGCAGATTCTAAGTATCCAGAGTGCGTGCTGTGACTTTTAATTAGACTCTCTTAAGTATCCCCCAGTGCTAGACACACCTAATAAGAGGGTAACAATAGGCTGGCTCTGAAGCTGGCTTACGGCCTGAAGGTTTCATCTCTCTCTCTCTCTGTCTCTCTCTCTCTCAACAAGGGTGAAAAACCTCTTTTGGGTCTGTATTTAAGGAGGCATCACCTTTTCTGCACCCAGAGCTCACGTCTTTGTCTTGTGGTTATAGAGTCGCCCTGCTAAGCCATGTGTCCATGACAGCCCATCTCCACGGCTCTGCCCCTTCATAGATTGGGGCTTGATGCAGTTTACAAATGAAGTAAATGTTGCTCCTTGAAGTGCAGCAATGGGATGGGTCTAGTTTTAAGTTGGAAACGAACTCAAGGTGAAGTGGATGAGGTCTAGTGACTGGAGCTCAACGTCCATATAAATCCTCACTGAATTCTTTCTAATAAGAGTAGGCAGCAGGTAAAACATGAGGGCCAATTCTATGAAAATGAGCAAGTCAGGAGGATTTTCTTATTCATATTCTAAGACCTAGTTTCAGGAGTAGTTCAAATCTGCTGCTTCTGTGATCCCTGCCTAAGAACTGCAGTCTACAATCGCTTCTCTTCTCTGATCTATTTTAGCACAGAGAATAGAGTGTTTCAGAATGGGTTGCTGGGGACACAGTCATTGCTATGGGCTGAATGAGTCCCCCTTCAAAATTTAGGTGCTGCCGATGTGATTGTATTAAGAAGTGGGGCCCTTAAGAGGGAAGGATTGGGCCAGGAGGGCTCCTCCCGCTTGAACAGGATTAGGTGCCTTTATAAAAGGGCTTGGTGGAGGAAGTTCATCCCTTTTTGCCCTTCCACCTTCCATCATGTGAAGACATAGCTTTCCCCACCTCCCCACCTCCAGAGGAAACAGGCTTCTGGGTGTCATCTTGGAAGCAGAGAATGGACCCTTACAAAACCCTAAATCTGCTGGTACCTCCATCTTAAACTTCCTTCTCAGCCTCCAAAACTGTGAGAAAATACATTTCAGTTTTTTTAATGAAATATCCAGTATTAGGTATTGTGTTATAGTTGCACAAAACAGGCTAACACAGATATTTTAATTAACTTGAGTGTGTGTGTGTTAAAAGGCAGCTTCCTGTGACTCAAGATAGACCTGCTTAGTCCCTGGAGGAGGACCTCTAGGAACTGCATGTAGCCTGCCTGCCTCTTTCAGGAATGTATCTGCATACCCTGGTGTGGAAATAATGGCTGGGAGATTTTTTTGTTTGCTTTTAATTGAATGTTTTATTGTGGTAAAATCTACATAACATAAAATTTACTATTTTATCCATTTTTAAGTATACCGTTCAGTAGCATTAGGTGTATTCATATTGGTTTGCAACCTTCACTATTACCATCCATCTCCAGAACCTCTTTATTTTCCCAAACCAAAACTCTGTATCCATTAATACTAAATCTCTGTTTTACCCCTCCCTCGAGTCCCTGGCAACCACCATTCCTCTTTCTATCTCTATAAATTTGATCACTGTAGGTACCTCATGTAGAGAGAGTTATATAATATTGGTTCTTTTGTAACTGGCTACTTTCACTTAACATAATGCCTTCAAGGTTCATTTATGTTGTAGTATGTGCCAGAATTTTATTTTTATGTATTGTATGTATGTACCACACTGTGATTATACATTCTTCTGTTGATAAACACTTGGGTTGATCTCACCTTTTGGCTCTTGTAAATAATGCTGCTATGAACATGGGTATACAAATATCTGTATCCCTGCTTTCAATTCTTTTGGGTATATACCAGGAGTTGAAGAATTGCTAATTATACGATGACTCTATGTTTAATTTTTTGAGCAACTATCATACTGTTTTCTACAGTAGCTGCATCATTTTATAATCCCACCAGCAAAGCATAAAAGTTCTAATTTCTTCACATCTTCATAAACACATGTTGATACCTATACTAATGGTGTGAAGTTGTGTCTCATTGTAGTTTTGATTTGTATTTCTCTCATGATTAGTGATATTGAACGCCTTTTTATGTGCTTATTGGGATGGCCAGGAATTTTGACCACACACTCCAGCTCAATGTTTCTCAACACAGATTTATTAGAATCTCCCTTGGAACTGTTCAAAGTAGTGACTTCTGGAACCCACTAATTAATTCAGAATCTTGGAGATTAAGGTCCAGGCACCAGTATTAGTCTCAAAATCACAGGATTTGGGTGGAGTCTTGACATATTACCTGGTATTGTCTTAGTTTGGGTGGACACATTTTTTTTTTGCCCTGTATGATAATAACAAATATATATTTAGTCTTTGTCTTAGGTTCCTGACTCAAGGCTTCTAAAATCCTTGGAATGACCTGAGTAATTAGGGTGATTGGAAGATTTTTGTTATTTTTAAGTGTTCCCTTGAAACCATTTCTGAGTTTATGTCAATGAGGTGACTCTTGGAGGGACCTTAGATGGAAGTCAGGATGGGGCTGGTTGTCAGAGGAAACAATCATGTGATTAGAGATTTGAAACTTTTAGCCTCATCTCTCAACCTCAAGGAAGGATAAAGAATAGGCAGGAGATGGAGTTAAATCACCAATGACCAATGATTTAATCAATCATGCCTATGTAATAAAAACTCCTAAGTGATGGGCTTCTGAGTTGGTAAGCTCATTGAAGTTCTGGAAGAGTGGCATGCTCAGAAAGGGCATAGAAGATCCATACCCCTTCCCCCATACCTTGCCCTAGGCATCTCCTTCATTGGACTGTTCCTGAGTTCTACCCTTTATAATTAACTGGGCAATAACAAATAAAGACCCTTCTTGTGTTCTGTGAGCTGTTCCAGTGAATTATAAGACATAGGAGGAGGCTGTAGTAACCCCCAATTTATAGCCAGTTTGTCAGAAGTACAGGTGAAAACCTAGGACTTCCAACTGGTATCTGAAGTAGAGCAGTCTTGCAGGACTGAGCCCTTAACCTGTAGGATCTATAGTAACTCAGGGTAGTTAGTATCAGAACTGAATTAAACTGAATTTTAGGACGCCCATCCATTTGGTATCTAGAGACTTGGAGAATTGTTTGGTGTGGGGGAAAAAAATAAAACAACAAGTGATGTAAATAAAAACGTTCATACCTTCATCAAAATGTTGGAACACTAATACCTAAATAGCAGAATGATTTGGAGTTTTGAATGAAATAATAATATGACATAACAATAAAGAACATTACTCTTAGCAGGCATATATTATGGGAGAAAAAGGAATGGTCATCTGTGCTGTTCTTTGTGCTTTGATAATAACCACAAGGACATATTTCAGAAGAGAGAGCAAGATAGAGGAGGCTGAAAATGACCAGAGCAGTGGAAATTTGCCCACCTACCTGCTTCCCACAGAAGGCTCATGGTCTAGGGATCTAGGATTGGCCAGTCACCACCTCCCAGGTGTGCTGAGAGAGAGCTTATGTTCTCTGCTATCCTAGGAGGTGATCTCATTTTAGAGCCACAAGAGGCAGAGAGCCTGCTTCAACCTCCAAGGACCTCAACTCCAAACATAGTCTGAAAATAATATGAAGGAGAAACAGTGCTGGCTGCTTTCTAACTCTCCTGAGATTTAATGTATGCCAGTAATAAGACAGGTAAGTAATTGATTTAAACATATGATTTCTCACTTGATACACTATTCCTTTAATTTCTAATTTCTAATCTGCAATGCTGGCTCACATGATTGGGATAAGACTATCATTGTGTTCTTTCATCTTTGAGTATAACAAAGAACCAAATGGCATGATTTCAATTAAAAAAATGTTAAGCCCAGGTTCTTTTGTCTGTTGCATGCATTCAGGGAGGATTTTCTTTGATATAATAAGGCAATTATTGGGTTTTAATGAAGTGACAGTGATTATTAGGGCCATGATTTTTATAGTTTTTTTATAACTTAAGTTTAACAAAGATTAAAGAATCCACAGTGCTTTTTGGCAAATACTTTATTTCATGCCCAACCAATGAAGAGTCCCTTTCAAATCCATTTTTTAAAATGCTAATCAGCATAAGTCAAGCAGAAGAGTGTTTTGATCTACCTTCTTCTGTAGTCCTATTCGTCTCCTTTCTGTGTTCAGTTCTTTTTGATTAAAAAAAATGTTTGTGCACATGGATTTGGATCAGACAGATGCTGGGGATGGAAGCCGTGCCCAGGAACAACTCTTGGCAAAATTGGAAAGTGGCCTCCATCAGATACAACTGAACTTAACCTCCAGATGCTCCCTTGTTGCTTGTTACCACTCCCTTCAGGCCTATAAGGTCTGAATCGGTGGTTTTCTGGAAAACTTTTCTCTTTCTTTCTTTTTTTAAAGCCCCAATTGATGGTAGTAATATTTTTTTCCATGGCTAAATACTTGCACCATGGCTGATTCTAAGCTACCAACTTGAAGTCTCCTTGAAGCAGGGAAGGAATATGCAAATTGGACTGCAAGCTGATCAGGTAGGGGCTGGTTCCTGCACATCCCGCCCCAATGCTGTCAATTTCTCCTGTCATCTGTGTCAAAACTCACAATCTGAACACGGTTGTACACCAGCCATTTCCACCTTTGTGTGAACTCCTGCCCTTTAACTTCCTGTCTCGGAGAATGTGTCTTTCTACTCTGGAAGAGAAACAGGTCTTTTCCTGTTTCCAGTAAGCAGGTGGAGAACATATTCATCTTCTGGAATGACTTCCAAAAGCATATGTCTTCAAAACTAGGAGCGGAAATGAACTGTTGCAATAAGAACCAACCGGATTGTTTCATCATGTTTGTCTAGCCAATGGATTATTTTTGACATGGAAAAAGTGTAGAAGTGTGTGAGGCAGCTCATGTATTTCTTTCTTAAATGAAAGAAACTCCATAAACTTTGTAATAGTTTTAACCTGTCGCCAGCATTTGTTAATGCTCAGTGCTATTCCTTGTAATCAAGTGGTATATATTTATCATACAATCGTTACCTTATTAAGCTATATAATAAATGCCCAGTTAAGTGCATATAGGCCATTTCTGTTGCAATTTAATTACCAGCACTGTTAATTAGACAATATACCTGATCACCATTTTTATGCATAGGGTTTCTTGACTTTATTAAGCAGTTTGAAGGAAGGACTCGTCCTCAAAATTCAAAACCCTTGGTAGGCAGAGAGAGAGAGAGACAACCATTAAGCACTGCTGCCATTTGTTGAGTGCCTACTATGTGCTGGTGTTTTACAGAAACCATTTCCAAATTCTCACAATGACTCACTTAAAGACATCAGACATGGAAAATACTGACTCGAGTGCTGGTGACCAGAGGGCCAGTGACACTTATCTTTTCAGTCACAGGTAGCAGGCATGCAGTGCACCTAATCTTTATCCTTGCCTCAGAACTCAGCCAGAAAGTCCTCACAGAGCTTCTTAAGGGTCAAACCCAATGCCAAATTTTCCTGGGAGGTGATTTTAGGAACTATGGGAAAAGCTCAAATTAATGAACATTTCTCATGTAGCTGGAGTAAACAAAACAAAACAAGTGAAATTCCATCATGAAAATGTTGGCCCTAGCTTAAAATTCCAAAAGATGTCAAATACACTTTCTCATAGGAAGCTTTGGATTTTCACCTGTTGTCAACCCTTTGTACTTTAGGAAGAATTAAAGATCTTAAGAAATAAATACAGATGGATAATGGAAAAGGATGAGGAATATGGAAGATTGGGTGGGGGTGGGCAAGATGAGGAGAGCAGAAATAAAATTCCAGGCTTAGGACGTGTGCTGAGCACTAAGCCCTTAGGACTTGTGACTGTTCTGACAGAGCCTGACAGACTCTGTCATGTGAGGATTGAAAAGAAAGGACAGGAAGACAGAAAAAATGTGTGGCAGAAGTTTTTCAGGAGGCTAATTTGCAGGTATGGGATTTGGACTATGACCATAATGTATTTGAATTCTTGATCGTTTGATTACTAAAAGTAGAGAGACTATTTATCTTCTGATAGTGGTTACCTTGTTGGGAAATTAGGCTAAAAACAACATCTTCTTATGTAAGCAGTAAGGAATAAATGAATCAATGCATATTTGGTGTGAAGTGTCTAAATCCTCCCTCCCAGCCCCAGAGTAGGAGTTCAGTTCACATAGAATAGATGT
>CAUYQG010208854.1:0-73763 GCA_963574415.1 Tarsius wallacei
CGCACTTTGGGAGGCTGAGGTGAGTGGATTGTCTGAGTCTGCGGGTTCGAGACCCACCTGGGCAACTTGGCGAGACCTCATCTCTACAATAAATCAAAAAATTAGCCGGGCGTGGTAGCGCGCGCCTGTAGTTCCAGCTACTCGGAAGGCTGAGGCGGAAGGATTGCCGGAGCCCAGCAAGTCAAGGCTGTGGTGGCCGGGAGCGGCCACTGCACTTCAGTCTGGGTGACAGAGTGAGACTCCAACTCAAAAAAAAAAAAAAAGATCTTAACAAACCTTATCATCTTGCCTTGGCCCCTGACATTATGTTATATGGCCAACCTGGTGAGCTGAGCTAGATCTCATAGGAAACTTATCATCTTGTTATCTGCCCTCTGATTTCCGTGTGGCTAAATTGCCAAGTAAGCAAGCCGGGATCCACCTCAGACTTACCCAGTTTACTCTCTCCATGCAGTGAGTTTTGCTGAATAAGCCAAGACCTACT
Source organism: Tarsius wallacei (assembly GCA_963574415.1). Lineage (NCBI taxonomy): Eukaryota > Metazoa > Chordata > Mammalia > Primates > Tarsiidae > Tarsius > Tarsius wallacei. Next base: position 485 of record CAUYQG010208854.1, read on the forward strand.
TGGGAACTGGTTGTCACAATACTTTTCCTTCTCTTCTGTCCAATGAGTTGTAGCATTCTCCTTCCTTTTGACAAGGTCTCAGGCTGGCAGTGATGAGACCATATTTCAGTGAGTGGAATTGCAGTGCATTTCAAGGTCGCCTAGCTCTGCATGGCTTTCTTTCACAACTCCCAGTCTCTGTAACTTCTGGAAGAGTCATGGAGCCTCACTGCAGCAGGCTAGTTATTTTGTTTTCCTTTGTGAAACTTGTTCATCTTCCCTATGAGTCATGAAGGAAGCTACTCCAGTACATCCAGAGACACAGATTCTTCTCTCTTCTCAAACATGATCATAAATGCATGTAACATTGCATGTGTCTCTGTATCTAGTGGTTTGTTCAAAGCAGTTCAGATTCAGGGATTAGGGTCTTGTAGAAGAACAGTTCTTATGGGCCTTTGGCTGGGTCATCGGTGGCAAGCTGGCCTTCATTAGAGAATCCTACACTAGTGAAAGGGACACTCATCCAGCCACTGAAGAAGTAAAACTTGGTTTTCCATTTTGCATTTTTTTGTCATGGGTGAAGCATCCTGGGAAACTTCCTGCAGTATAGATAACTAGACCAAGACAAAATTTATGCATTCTTAGGTTCCCTGACTAAACTACATCTTTCTACCATCAAAACCCCATCCCAAATTCCTAGCATACTTACTCAGTTTTATCAGAGAACTCTACATTGATTCATCCAACATCAGCCCAGCTCATGTGAAAAGCGTTATTTTATTTCTCATCTGCTATTGTTCTTTGTGTGCATATCTGTCTCAGAAACCTTATAGGAGAAGAAATCTTGGACCAACATGGGATCTGGGCATTCTTCTTTCTTTGCCCATAATACCATCAAATCTTCACCCGATGCCTAAGAATTCTCTTCTCCTTCTTAGAGATGGAAACCAGAAACAACACTGTCTCTCTGCAACTGGGGAGAAGCAGCAGAGGATAGCATTACTTAGTTACACTCAAGGGTCATTAACCAAATTCAGATGAGGGAAGACAAAATTATGATTTAAGAAAGTCACTCTCTTTATAAGTTCACCGTTACAAGCAGCATGTAAGTTGGGTTTTTATAGCACTGTTTCTATGGGCCCCAAATGACCAACACATTTTATAGTGAAAGGGACAGAAGTGCCATGAAGTATCCTGTTAAGTCACCAACTCCTCAGACCAACCACAGAATCTTAAAATGAGGGTCTTATAGATCACGTAATTTAATGCTCACAACTGTTTGTAGAGAAATAATGCTCACAGCTGCCTCGGGATCTCATCACCAGCCTCCACTCTTCTCATAGCTAGATGTTCTTGAACACAGACACATCTTTCACTCTGATCTGTTTCCTATCAGTGTTGAAATTTCTGCACTCCAAGGCATCAAATAATACATGTAGGTCCTCTTCCAATTTTTATCTTCTTGAGTATTTTGAATGAATTATTGTGCCCTGATGATGGGTCAAGAGACTCACCACCCTGAACTATCACCAAGTCTCTTCAGAAAACTAAACTTCCCAATTTAACTGAATGTCTTCTCATGGGACATGATTGCTAGACCTTGTGCCATTTTGTTCACTTGCCTCTGGATGTGCCCTAGATTGTCAAAGTTCTTGTTTGAGCAGAGTACCACAAGGGAGCACTATTCCAGATATGCTATGGTCATCACAAAGAAGCACAGGACCTTCCCCTTTGTTGATACAAATGCTAACACATCTTTAGTGATATACATGACGGTGTTACATTTTTAGCAGCTGCATTACACTCCTGGCTTCCTATCTTCATGTAGTTAAGGACTTGGCTTTAAAAGAGAAAAGTTAAGAAAATGACTAGGTTACCAATTCTCTCTTCACTGAGCCTAAACTCTTCCCAGGTTCTAAAAGGCGGTTTTTCAGGCCTCGTGTGGCAGCATTACTCTTTCTTGAGAAATACACCATATCTGGCTGGAGTAGGAGTCCAGCTGTAAGAGTGGTGCCAGTCTATTGATGCTGCAGGGAAAGACATCTAGAAGCAAAGGAAGTAGAACATTCACAGGAGCTTGTAGGAGTATTTTATGGTCCCATTCAGCCACTTGGAGAGTTTAAGAAACTTGCCCAAGATGGCAGAGCTATTCAGTAGTAGAGTTGAATAAATTTGGGTAGTGCTCTCGTTCACTATTCTACAATCTCTAATCAGCTAGGTTAATAGTTCACAAATTATAACTCATGGACTATTATATCAGAATCTTAAAAAGCAAGTATTCTTTGATACCTCACCAGCCTAATTGAATCAGAATCTCTGATGAAGCCCTAAAATTATCTTTTTTCCAAACATCCCACATGATCTGTATGTATGTCATATTTTGGGAACCAGTATCTTAGGTAATTTCAATCAAATCATTCTCCATCTAGGAGAATAAGAGGATAAAGACCAGAGAATCCTTAAGTAAAGTAACAGATTTTCCCAGGGTGAAGAAATGCTTTCTCACCTAGTCTTTAAGATGTACTAGAATACAAAAAAAAAAAAAAAAAAAACTTATCCCACAGCACATCAGACAGTGGTTAAGCAATAGTTCTCACAATACCCTGTCTTTTTTGTTTGGTGGGAAAAGTGTTAATAAAAGTTGGTAGGTCCTATGAGACTAATGATAAGAAGATCAAAAGATTTGAATAATTGCTAGTCACTGTTCTACTGACAAACAATATTATTACATGAGCTATCAACACTTCAGGGATCTCTATGATTTAGTGACCTGAAATGGAATAGAGTTCAAAAGGCAAGATGAGACTTTAGAGGTAAACAGGAGCCAATCATAAAGAACCTTGTAGACCTTGATAAAGAGTTTAGACTTTGCTTCCTTTAAGATAAGGAGTTGTGACAGAGACTAGTTAATTGTTCCCCAACTTTCTTTCCTCCCTTGATGGGTTAGACTGAGGTTGGACTACGTTTCCCAGCCACTCTTTGTTTAGATGTAGTCATTTGACTGGCGTTTGGGCAATGGGCTATGGGTGCAAGTTTTGTACTTCCAGCCTTTGGCCATAGAAACCTTCCATACCATCCTCCAGTTTCTCTTTCTCCCCAACCAGTTAGAAGTTAAGGGCTACAGTGATCTAAAAGTTAATTGAGTCAAAAGAAGGAAAAAGTCTAGGGTCCCTGATTCACCACATTGAAAGCTGCCCATTACACACTCATATTACACTGGTGCATAAGCATGAAATAAATTTGTATCCATTAACATATTGAAATTCGGGGACTTATCAGTACAGTGTTCAGCATATTCTTAACTAGATAGTAATAATAATTTTTTAAATTATTATTTTAGAAGTATGAGGTACATGTGAGGGTTTTCTACATAAGTATATTGCATGAAGACAAGGTTTGGGACTCTGAAGGGCTTTCCTCCTACCTCCAGTAAAGCACATGATACCATTGTGGGTGGTTTTGTAATACAGGAATTATTACAGGACTAAAGTAGCATAATGTGTTCTTTGTATAGAAAAACTGCCCTGATGTCATGCCACTTGGCAAAAATTAAATACAAAAGATAAATAAGAATATGAGTTGCTTATAGTGAATCTTCTCTGGGTAAAAAAGAACAAATATTAAGAACACTTATGATCACATAGCTTAGAATGACTTTTATAGGTCACTTGATTCTATAACCTGTCTATGGACAGGTGAGTATCTGTCAGCCATTCAAATCTAAGGGTTTCCTTATTTTTAAAGAACTCCAACATGTCTATAATCCTAAAACTTTGGGAGGTCAAGGCAGTAGGATTGCTTGAACCCAGGAGTTTGAGACCAACCTGGGCAACATAGTGAGACCTCGTCTCCACAAAAAATAAGTAAATTAGCAAGGTATAGTAGCACATGTCTGTAGTCCTTGCTACTTAGGAGGCTGAGGCAGAAGGATCTCCTGAGTCCAGAAGGTCAAGGCTACAGTGAGCCACAATCGTGCCATTGCACTCTAGCCTGGGTGACAGAGTGAGACTCTGACTCAAAAAAAAAAGAGTTCCAACATAGTAATTTAGAATTGTTTTTTGGATTAAGATATTTTTCTTTATGTATAAATATCATTTTGCTGCCTTTGAAAAATATTCTTTGAACAGCTGGTATGACAGTCTGCTAGTTTCCCCCCAAATCCACTCTTCCCTTCTTCCAAACTATCATAATTTTTGCAGGGCACATGGGCAACCAGTTAGCAACTATATTTTCCAGTCATCTTTCAACTAGGTATGACTAGGTGACTAAGTTCTCGCTCATCAAATATGAATGGAAGTGTTAAAGGTAACCACTTCCAGCCAGACAGAACATTTGTTAATGTCATTGGCAGGGCTATGCTTTTTCAGAGTTCCTGGCAACCAGGTGCACTCAATAAATGTTAAATTTCTTTCTACCCCATTTAATCTCTGTTATGAACTCAACACAATATGTTTAATATGATACTATTTTCTGAGTGTGAGAAAATGGAAGGACAAGAAATTGACTATTCAGGCTCACTGTACCATAGTTTAAGGTTCCTATTTGGTGCTTACCTCCCGGGCCCATGCTGTCTGTCTAAGACAAAGAGAAACTATTTCACATATTGTTGTTGTTGTTGTTATTGTTTTTGTTTTGTTTTGCTTTGTTTTTTTGTAGAAGCAGGGTCTTGCTGTCTTTAACTCCTGGCTCACATATGTTTAAAGCAGCCATAATTTACCCTCCCTTTCTTAAATTTAAAAATGGCATTCATCTTCAAAATTTTTTTTTAAATAAACAAGCATAATTTTACAACTAGAAAAAAATAGAGATAAGCAAATACAAAATTCTCATAATTCCATCCATAGTGGTAACTAAATCATTCTAGTCTTTTTTTTTTTAATTAATATACACCTATATCTGTTTTGCTCATTTTTATAAAAATAAGATTATCATCATTGCACGGAGTTAGGTAAAGTGATTTTTCTTTCCTTCTTAGCTCCTTTAGTTAATATGTTAAACATATGTATATAAAACCTTTATTGAGATACAATTCACATAACATAAAATTCCACAAAACAAAAATCATTATATTGTGACCCTTTTAAATCCATAACCATTATAATGGTTTTTAATTTATTCAGAGTTTGTTCCACTGCAGAAAGTTTGTACCACTCCTAAAAGAAACTTAATATCTTCTGGCTGTCACTCCCCATTCTCTCCTCTGCCCAGCCTCTAGCAATCACTTAACCACTTTCTGTCTTTATGAAGCTGCCTATTCTGAACATTTTATATTAACAGAATACTATAGTATGTGGCCATTTGCTTCTGTCTTATTTTACTTAATATAATGTATTCAAGAGTCATATGTGTTGTAGCATGTCTCAGTACTTTTTTTTTCATTTTTAAGGTGACAGATACAGATAGGTAGATAGACAGATAAATAGGTAGTAGATATTAGACAGAGGATAGACTCCATTATGTAGATATACACATTTTACTTATCCATTCATCAGTTGATAGACATTTGGGTTGATAACTTTTTTTTTGCTATCAAATTTTTATTAACATGGAAATTATCTTCTTTAAAATCATATCTAACACCCACAGAGTATCCCACTGAATAAGAAGATTCAGTCCAGTGTATGAGATGCACCATATTACTTAATCCAATGCCCTATTTACAAATTTGTGGCAATAAATATCCCCGTAAACAAATCTTAGCAATTCTGTCTTTTAAGTTGGAGTCAGACAGCCAGAATGAAATTGATCCATTCGCAAACTGCATCCAGAGACAAGAAGAAGTAAGTGCAAATGTGGGGTGGAATGGGGTATTGAGGTTAGAGGGGAATGCTGTCTACCATCAAGGAAAGCAAATTCAGGAATATGCCACTGAAAATGTCTATTTTCCTTCAAATAAGATGATTTGCCTGTCCAAGGGCAGATGTAGGTCACAGACTGCCAAGGTGCCATGCTAGTCTCTTTCAGACCTGAAGCGGCCTGAGGCAGTACTCTCCCAGCCCTAAAAGGCTGAATATAAATCATGCTTGTTGGCAGTTTCTGCTGACGTGCTGCCTGACACATGGCTAAAAGCCTTTCTCAGAGCTGAGAATAAATTCCAAGACAGCAATGACAGCTATAACAATGCTGCCACATGTTAAAGTGTTTAAAAGCCCTCAACAGGAGTAGTCATTCAACACAACATCCTTTACGTAGATAGATCCTGCACATTGCAAGACAATGTGGAGGGATGCTATGCAAAAGAAGAAAGGGATTATATTGTTCTGCAAGAGACTACAGGGGTGAGACTTATAAGCAATGTTTAGATGAAGTAGCCCCTATTCCACCCTCACCTCCCCTAGCCCAAAGGGATCAAGTTCTTCTAAGACATTTCACTCGCGAGCAGATGTCTACTGTGAAACAAGAAAAAGAGACAAAGGGGGATAGAGCATCGCTTGAAAGAACATAATAAACACAAATTATGCTGCCTCCAATAGACCGTACGGCTTTCATTTGCAATCTGGCTTATTCCACGTGATTTGTTTCTAAAAGGCTCCGGTTTGTTCCGGGATGGGGTGGTGGGAGGTGGTTAGGCCAACATTGTGTCCTGGGGGATCAGCTTCTGTGGGGTGTCCACTCAGAAACATGTGCTCCAAGAGCATTTCTGAGGTTCAAGGGATTTGCTTAAAAAGCAGTCACAAAAGGGAGAAGGCTTGCCAGCCACTTCGAAGAAATAAAAACTATCTCTTTTTAGTAGCTTTCCTTTACAAGAATTTGCCAGAGACTAATTTTTTAACAAATAAAAATGTGTGTGTGTGTGTGTGTGTGTGTGTGTGTTTTCAGAGAGTTGTTTTGCGAAGCAAACGTGCCTTGAGATTTATGGGAAGACTTGGCAACATGGAGCAAACTAAGGGACTTTCTTGAGTCAAAAGAAAAAAAGAAATTCCCTGGTGATTGCTGGCTCACAGATACTCTGCAAAATGTCCTGGGATGGGGACCATCTGGACAAAGATATCCCCACCCCACCAAACAAAATGTGAGTTAGAAAACAGGAAAAACACACCCCCACACACAAAGCCCAGCCAAGAAGCCAAATGATGGAAGGGCGGCAACTCTGTACAATGCCAGGAGGAAGTGGGGCACCACTGGCACCTTGGAACAACCGGTGCTCTCAGAGTCCTGGGGGAATGCTCCCTTAGAATGTCCCAGAAGAGGGAAAGGGTCAGGGTCCTGTTGACTGTGAGACTGTGGAAGACTGGCCAAAGGAGAAGAGGAAGATAGGAGATTGAGAAATTTCTATTTTCATAACCATTTTCCATGCTTTCTCCAAGTCCTCAGAAACTGTCCAAAATAAGGGCTCTTTCCTGGTTGACTTTTGATGATACAATGGCCATTTTCTTCCTGGGATTCATTAGTATGTTTGAAATCTTATAAGGGCTAAAGGCGTAGAAGATTTTATCTGCTAAATCAGATGAACAGTCAAGTTATCAAACATGTAAATACACATGAAAGGCAGTCCCAAACTGACAAGATACTTTCACTGACATGAGAGACTAGCTACAATTTAACCAAATTTTTTAGTTTACTACTGCTTACTATAACACTTTAAACCCTCTCCTACTGGACTAGATTTCTAGTTTAAAGGCAAAATAGCAAAATAATTTAAAAGCAAAATAATTCATCGTAGTTACCAGCAGGCCACAGGAATAATGCAAATATGTGTGCTTTTGTAGGATTGTTGCATTTGTTTTCCAAGTATTGTAAGATGTCAAGGTTTTCGATCTTTATGTAGAAAAATGATTAATGATTTCATCTGGAGTGGAGGCTAAAAACGTTGTTCTTCCCATCAGTAGTAAGGGCATGCCTTCTCTTTCATTTCATAGCTAAACATCTCACTCCCCATCAATCACTTCGACATCTATCTCTTTTTTCACAGTATCTTTGAACTGTATAATCAGAGGGCCTTCTGCCAGTCAAGAGCCCATCCTTCTCCATTTAAGAACTCCTTTGGTTATGGGCTTCTACTTTGCAGAACAGCCTACCACAACTTGTGGTCCACAGTTCTGTGCTAGTCCAACAAGACTCAGCGAGTCGTCTAACGTGCCCTCCCTAGATAGAAGTGAAGTAAAAGTAGACTGCTGCCTGTCAAAACAAAACAACTACACAAAGACATGCAGGGAATCACTAATCCAGACCACAGCATAGTCTCCAGCTATTATCAGAGCTTTAAAAAAATAAAATCAATCCATGTGGCCAGGCCAGACACACTGTGGTCCTGGTTGCTAAGCACCCACTTTCTAGTCATCAGTCTTTGCTTCACCATCCAGCCTTCATTGCTTTGCAATTAAAAATTTTTAAAAATGGCTTGTGTGTGTGCATATGTGTATGTGTGTCACTCTCTTTATCTCTGAAATAGGAGATAAAAAGATATAGGCACTTTAAGATAGACTATTTAGGAAAAAGACAATGGATTGAAGAAATAAGATAGTACTATAGTAGTCTTTCTTTTCTTCCTTCCTTTCCCTTTTTTCTTTTTTGTCAATGTGATACTTTCCTTTGAAGAAAATTAAAATGAACCCAATTATATAAAAAGGTAAAAGCAGAGCTGCTGTGGTCAAAGATGGCATAAAGGACTCTGATTCTTGCTTCGTTTCTCACTTCAAGTGCTACTTTTCTTTGTCAGTCTGAGGACCCACAGAAGGTCTGATAACCACTACTGGTGTCGTAGAAAGATCATTGGCTGTGGTATCAGATTCTCATTTAGAAATGGAGCACAAGTCATGCCTTGCCATATCAGGAACCAGAATGACCAAAATGGGCCAGTCTTAGGGGGAGAAAGTCAGCCTGATGTGTGTGTGGAGAAAGGGATGGGAGGTTGGGAGTTGGCTTAGCTCCCTGCTTCACCCAGAGTAATTTCTCTTACAGCTAGTTCCTATATTGGGCTCCATAGAGAGTGCAGAATTTGTAAAATTATTTGTATTTGCAATCTCTAAAGTATCTTTCAATCATAACGTTTTATCCTAAGGATCTAACTCAGTTGTAGTGCATCTAACTTTTCTTTAAAGGAAATACCTTCTGAGAGGTCATAGAAAGCAACCAATGTTTTCATTTGCCAATCGTTATGTAACCAATAATAGCATTTTTCAGCACTCCTTTCCATGTCATGCTAAAACCATAGTAAAAATGCCTGGCTACTGTTCCTTCAGGAAATAAAAACCACCATGAAAGTTTAGAAAGCAAAATATTAATTAATTCAGTTTTATTCTTTAAAAATGATGTATTACAGTCATGTACGTAAGATATAATCACTTCAACCAAGTTAACCTTATGAATTTGGCCTAGTTCAAGTCTTTTAGCCTCGATGCTCTTCTCAAGAGTATACATTTTATAAACTCATCTTCAGAGTTTCCCAAATTGCACCATGCATCAACGGGTTGTTTGTAACAAAATTACATACTGAAGAAATGACTGAACTACAGGAAATAACTTTTAGAAAACAACTTAAGCCCCTAATAAACAAACTTTTCCTCTATTTTAATTTTTGTATATCACCTTCCAGTTCCTACACGTACTTTACACAGCTGTCACCATAGTGTTCATATTAATTTGCAAATTAATTATTTGTAAATAGTTTGCAAGTTTCTATATAGTCTTCCTAGGTATTATGGAATAATAATAAAATGTTGCCTAATATTCTATTGTGTTAACACATTAGAATAATAATAAAAGGCTGCCTAATATTCTATTGTGTTAACCTGACTAAACTGTGAGTGCATCAATGACAGATCAAGCAGCAAGAAAAGCTCAGAATCATAATACCAGAGGTCACAGCTCTGCTTTATGGAGGCCTATCTCTGAACCACCAAAGTACCCTGCTTATCTCACATTACCGAGTCAGGTGCTAGCAGATTATAGGACCTCACCTGATGTTTTCAGGTTGGAAAATATATATGGCAAGTTGGGTGTAAAATACATATCATGCTGGTCTTTCCATCCTATCCTGGTCTCCAAATACAGAGAACATTGGAAGTGTTAACTCACACAGTCCTATCTGGCTTTGACTGAGGCGTCCAGGTCTTAGCCATTGCCATATCGACATCATTCTTGGTTATGTCCAGTCTTGCTTTCCAGGAATATCTAAGCCAGAAATTTCTATAAAAATGACTTAAATGGAAGTAGCTTATTTTAAAAAGTAAGTACACTGGAAATAAGCTCACAAGCTTTGAAGCTGGAAATTTTTAAGGATGTAGGAAAAAATGTCCTCACCTGAAATACGTAATACACCTCTGTTGCTTGGTGTTCTGTGAGCTTTTGGATATTTCAAACAAAGCTTTTGTCATCTTTCAAAACATTAGGCAACGTCAGGCCTTCAGTGGTACGTTTCAGAATTGATAGGCTTCGACGTTTTTCTTCAACCAGACTTTGGTTTTCAGATGCAGTAGGTGGTTATTTTGATTATGTTCCACATATGTTCAGAGGATTTTGTCAACGGGAGCCTAAAAATGTCACTTCTTAGAAACACTCCTTTTTGTTCCCCTTTTACTGTTAGTCCTTGTCATTCTTGCTCTAAAACATGCTAAATAATTCCAACCTTCCTATGCTGTTTGCACCTTTCCAATGCTCGTAGCGGGTGCATGGGTTGCATAAATACTAACGAGGAAATCAGTCTGTGAAAAGTGCTAAATAATCACATTGTTGGAGCTTTAACAGCAATACAAAGCACTTTCGTTTTCACAAGTACATTTTGAATGTAATAAAATAAAGAGTGTTAGTTAAACAGAGACATTTGCACCATAGGAGGTTATAGAACTATTCAAAGGTAACATTGATAGAGGTTAATACATGAAAGGGCTGTTGGGAACAGATTATTGTTATTATTTTAAGTGGAAATATACTTATAATGTTTAAAAGGAATAGGGCTGCAATCTTGTTAAGATAGGTTCTCAAGTTCTGGTTTTTTACAAAACACAAATTTGCCTATGATTAGTATATATCATTCAATGAAACTTGAAATTCTAGCATTTTCCCATCTTCACCTTTTTTTCCTCTTAAACCTTCCAAAGTTTAGTACGTCAAGTTGATAAAGTCCAACTGGGATAAATGACTGGCTTGAAATGAACCTTGATTCTCAGCAGTCACAGTCGTGCAAAGAATAATGACCACTCTCCTCGGCTGTCATCAAAGCTCACGTGTCATTAAGAAAATGAAATCCTAGCTTTTGTCTCCACCTATGAAACCTGTTATTGGGTCTTTGAAGTTGAAAACTCCATTGTAATCATCTACACCAACCAACAGAAAGCATTTTGTGCCAAAAATAAGAACACTTTGGGCCTTTTCTCTTTTAAAAAAAAGTTCCCAAACTCTACTTTGACACAATTAATAATGTTTTGAAAAACTTTGACTTGTGCAGTGACGGCAAAAGACATGCATGTGGGCCAAGAAGTACTTAACTTTCCAGAATTGTCTTAAAGGCATTTGAAAATTCTTTCTACCTTCCTTTTTTTTTTTTTTTTTTTTTTGTCAAGGGTCTCACTGATATCCAGGCTGAAGTGCAGTGGCATAATCACTGCTCATTGCAGCCTCGACACTCTGGGCTCAGACAATCCTGCTTCAGACACCCAAGTAGCTGCAACTACAGGTGCATGCAACCACACCTAACTAATTTTTTTTTTTTTTAAAGACAAGCTTTTGGTATATTGCCCAGGCTGGTTCTCTCATTTTTTATAGGAGGAAAGTTTGAAGATACACTGGATCCCTTCAGTACCTAGGACCATGATGACTGAGCCTCAACAGTATGTTTTCAAAATATTCTACATGCCAATATCTTTGTATAACAGAAAGATAGGAAATACCCCTAGCATTTTCTCTACTTCTCCCCCCCAGCCCTTTACAACTTCCTAATTTGTCAAAAACATCACTGCCTTAAGTGTTCACTAGTCTGTCTAAAATTCTTTTTAAAAATTTAAGATGTTCCCTTAAAAAATAGCCATAGTTCTATACTTTATGGAGCTTACAAACATGCTCATTACTCTAACTTACAAGGCATGGATTGACTGGCAAGAATCCCTTACTCTCCATTTTGTTTGTAGCTCTTCTGCCTCAATTGTGAAAATTTAAAATTTTGAAAAGCAAATATCTCCCAAGACCCTAAGAAAACAACAAAGCATATTGGCCTAAAACCAATATTAAATCAAATTGTACCTCTGGTACTCATGAACTGTTTGATTCATGACAGTGACTTAACTTCTCTAAGCCTCAGTATCCACATCTGTAAAACAGGATAATAACTGTGTTTATGGGATTATTGTAAGAATTTAATAAAATGCTTGTAAAGTACCTAACTCAGGACTTAACACTAAATAAGCCAAAAATGTATATTAGTTGTATTTTCAATACCTTTGCTTTTATTTTGTGGCTTCTCATTTTGTTCAGTGATGGCCATTCACCCAAAACCAAATGCATGTTGCCTCTAGCCATGTTCTGTAGGTTAAATCCATCTGTATCAAATTCACTTCCTTTTGATGATCTGGTGCCCTCTCATTTATTATCAAATCATTGCTTGTTTGAACTTTTCACTGGATCATAAATGCTCTTAGGAAAGGAATTCTATCTTATGCTTTTCTGTTGGATTAAATTATTTGAGAAGAAAATCATTTATTGAACATCTATTAGGGGCAAAGGGCTCCACAAGCTGTCAATCAGTTAGCAAACTTTATTAAATACCTGATCTCTATATACAAATACTAACATTTCTTTAAACCTCCAAAGTTTTACCTTGGGTTATCTTTTCACAATTTGCTTCAATTTTGTATAAGGCTCGTGGTTAAAATAATGGAAACACTCCAGTTGGCATAGATTTACAAGGCCAGCAATCTTTCTGTTTGGGTAAATGTAAACATCTTCTCAATGTGAGCAGGAAGTTCAAGCTCTGTTAGAAAATGTTCATGTACAATAAACACAAAGTAATAAAGATATCACAATTTCAGTGCAAGTCTGCAGGGAGCCTGAGAATCCCACGATCATATAACGTTACAATTTCAGAATACTTTTAATGAGCATCGGTAGAAATTGAGTTATAATGCCTTTTTTCAAAAGATTTGTAACATGACATGAATTCCCCATCGAAGTGAACCTCACATTGGCATCCAATTTAAAACGTTACAAAACCGACATTATTGCCCAACATCTGTTTTATCATCTGATGATTCTGTTGTAAGATTATGATGGGGAAGTTATTTCAGCAGAAGTCAAGAGACCCTTATGCTGCCATTATCTTTAGATTACTTTCCTATTACTCCCACATCAGGTTCCTGGCTGGGAAGGCAAAAAATTGTCTCATCAGAAGAGACCATAGACTGTCACCTTGGCTCATTCTCAGATTCATGCAGGACCCCATCTTATCTACTCCAAAGAAAAGATTGTCTATTTGTCAAGCAATATAGTTATTAATTACCAAATACAATTTCTAGAAACTCAGAAAGAATTTTCTAATTTTAGTTCTTATTTTAATAAATTATTTATCTGACCCCCAACTGATCTTATCTTGACAGACCCACAACAAATATGATGATCTGCCTACTGGTAAGGTATGAAGTTATTATTTCATGGATAGAGATTACCAATAAAATCCATTATACTGCTCTTCTGAAAAGTCATTGCTATACATATCATTAATAGAAAATTATTTCTGTAAATTTTAACTATGTAAATAATCCACTAAGATTAAATTTATTATCAAAAGTAATCAGTCCCACATACCATGCATAGTAAGTATTCAATTACATAATGAAAAAATAAAATAAGAAAAGTTACTTTACATGCATAGAATTTTACAATAACCTGGATATTAACCAACCAAACCAAACTTCACTAACTTCCATGATGGCATTAAGTATTACACACACATTTGCTCATACATATTTTTGAGAAAAAAAAATTTGTTTGGTCAAGAGAACAGATTCCATGAATCTCTTAGGAGACACAAGGCTAAAGTATAAACTTGCTTTTGTTTCCCAGACTGAAAAAGAAAACAAAAATGAGAAATTTGTAAGATAACATCAGTATACAGCAGTCATTATTCCTAGGGATAGTAGAGTCTCCCAAATAGAGGAACTGGTTTTTCACAACAAATGTAATTTTTAAAGGTTAAATGTATTTCAAGCATCTAACACAGTGTCTGATGCACAGTGGACATGAAATAAATGATAACTATCATCTTCCTACACCATTTATAAGTGGAATAAAAATATGAGCAGCGAAATGCGTATGCTACCAATGTCCCATATCTTGCCCCCACTTTTTCGGTTAAAAAGAACAGAAGTCAGCTGCTGGAGGGCATAGACCGCCACTTTGTTTCGTCACTGAATATCTAGGAACTGAAAGAGTACCTGGCACACAACAGGCTCAATAAACATTTTGTAGCTAACTAACAGGCTCTTCCCCCCTCCTCCCCCAACCAATCCTGTCCTTGTCTCTCCTCCAATCTCCTTGGACCCTAAACCAAGGAGGCAGAAGCAAAGCAAGGAACAAAGAGGAATGTTGGTAGAGGCTGGGTGCCCCGATGGATGAAGGAGGCCCCAAAGCCTGGGACCACACGCTCTGGCTTGGATTGCATAGTCTTTTTTTAGTGCTAAGTTGCCTGTAGAAGCATTAAAGATTAATGCACTAATGCACTGTTCGGACTTGACTGTTCATTATGGTAAATGATGCTTTGTTTGAAATTTGTAAATAAAAAATAATTTCTTCAAACTTCAGAGGTTTCCATCCAAATCAATAAGGCCCTTGGAATCATTCAGAGTGGCAGGAGATTCAGATGGGAAAAACATTTTAAAATGCAAATCAATATAGGAATCCCATAAAAAGATTGAAAAACAGTATCAGTTAAAAAGAACAACTAGGCTTTTACTTTATTTTCTGAAACAAAAATTGAACTAGGCATAGTGTATTGAATCACTTTGAAGGGACATCAATCTCCAGATTAGAAAAATATCACATTCTGGGATGCCACGATATTGGCAGGTTTATAAATTAGCCTTATTTTGCTCAATCATTTCAGAAAATAGGTATAAGACTTGATCATCTAGTCTTTATAGAGATAGACTGCTCCAGAATGAAAAATAGGATATACACACAGTGTTATTTCTACATTCTTACATAGAGATATACACACATATATTAGGGAAAAATCTACATTTGATCAATATTTTTAAAAGAACCCAGAAAATATAAGGAAAGATAAAAGTTGAATTTTAGACTCTATCTAGTATGGTTTTATTTATTATTCCCCATTTTAGCCCACTGGATAAGGTACTATTTTTCTTACAAATAACACAGCACAAATATGCTACTGGCACTGTGAGAACAATGCTAAATATAATAGTAATATGATTTTAGAACTCTTTAAAACTCTCTCTCTCTCTCTCTCTCTCTGTCTCTCTCAAGCAACAAATAGGTGAAAGATTATTTTCTTTATAGCTTGAGCAAACACAAATTTAACTTATTTAATCATGATAATTATCTGTAGGAACTCCATAGGAGAAACAGAATTTCTAGTTAAAAGAAAGTTCATATTATAATAGGTATTGGTCGATTTTTAAAAGTCAGTTTAATAAGAAAGACACATTTCTAGAAACATTTAGGTTCTTAACAGCCTAATATTTGGGGAGAAGGGGAGAGAAGAGGGTAAGATGTTAAACTGCTATCATAAATCATAGATATTCTCTCTTGAAATTTCACTGCTATTAGAAACATAAGATATAATTCTAAATAATGTTAGAATACTCTGGAACATGAGCCAAATTGTAAAAAAGATAGAATAAGTAAAATATAAGATGTCCGGTCATTATGTAGAAACACTTTGCTGACCTCAAGAAGTTTAACCCTCTAAGTTGAAAACCAAAGGTCACTTTCCCCACAATATGAACACAATAAATGTTGGTTTAGAACTAAAGAGTGAATGAATGAATGAATCTCCACTTTACAGACTAACACATTGTGATTCAGAAAACTTTAACACTTTGGTGAGATCACATGTTTAGATCTAGCATGAACCCCAGATCTCTGAGTCCCCATTGCTACCAGCACAGCACCATGAAATGCAAACAGCTCAGGTCCACACCCAATTATGCAAGGAAAAAAGGAAAGAGGGTTGGAGGAAAGATGAGAAAGAAGAGAGAAACTGATAGGATACTGTAGTTGGGGAGCAGAGCAGTCAGAGTTCAAATTTACAAAGCCAAAGGTTAGGAACCAAATTCAAGTCTCATCTCAAGCAGAGATTGATTCCAGGCAGGAGAGATGATTTCAAGACTTCCACAAGGTGGTAGTTCTTGACAGTAAACATGGCTATCAAGTAGGGAGTAGAAAGTAGAAACCAAATAAAGAAGAGGCTCTCTAGCTACTACAGGTTTCAGAGTAAACCCTGGAACACTGGTATGCACTCACTTCCCAGATAGAGTGGATGCAGCAGAGAGAACAGTGGCTGGGACTTCTATCAGCACTTTTGATGGGATTAACTGCCACACACAGATGAGAAGGCTTTAGCATGAGTCCACCACTATACCAAGACTACAATAGCTTCCAGACACTAGGAGGGGCAGGGACAGGCAAATACTGATACAACTCATCCAGAACTGTGCCACAAACCACATGATAGCCAACATCCCTGCATCAAAAAACTGGCATAAAATCTGGCTTGGTGATTTCAAGGCCACATAATAATGGGCCAAAGGTACACACACTTAAAAGGCAGTAAAAATGTAGTCACATTATGCAAGTCACACTATGCAACTCAAAGGGCAAAATGATGGACATGGTGCCATGGAAGATGGCGTGAGGTTGAAAATATTAAAAATATTTAAGCTCAACTATTAATGATATGAACTGTCAACATACCATTTTAATAAAAAATTGGCAATGAATTTTTAATAACAGCATTATATGCAGTGAGTGATACTGGTGTTCTCATATATTAGCAATAAGTGTGTAAATGGAGGACTGCAACTTAGTTACGAGTATAAACAGCTTTAAAAATTGTGCTCATGCCCAGTAATTCTAAGTAACCATGATGAGCAAATAATCTGATATTCAGATGATTTTTTTAAACCACAATGTTACTTATAATACTAAAAATAAACAGTTGGAACTACCTAAATTACCAAAAGTTGGTACATTACAGTGTGTATATTCTATGGTACATTAAGTGATTATTTAGCATGTTGATGTAGAATAATTTTTAACACCATATTGTTTATTAAAGTAGACAATAAAATCATTATATGTCACATAATTCCAATATGTGTGTATATGCATACAGAAAAAAAATGCTTCCTTATGTATTTGTTTATATTTCTGTGCTCATATATATCTACATAGGTTCAAATACAAATATAGGTACAGATGAAAAATATATAGATATAAGATGAACATAGTAAAAGACTAAAAGTATCATGGGTTATTTTTATTTTGTCATCTACTCTAAACTTTGTAAGTTCCCTACAATGAAACTATATTGCTTTTTATAATCATAAAAACATGATAAGTTGTTCCTTTGTATTGGTATGTTTTTCATTTTAGATAGAAAGACATAGATTGGACTTTGGGGTCACACATCTTTGTACTAGAATTCTATTTTTGCCCTTTATACTAGCTCTGTGATCTTGGGCAGATTACTTATCTTTTCTGAGATAAATTTTCCTCATATGTAAAATAGAAATAAAATCACCTCAAAGCATTGTGAAGATTAGATAAGGAAATAAAAAATAAAACAGCTAGCATGGTAAATGAAAATAGTTTAGAGATTCAGTATATGACAGCTGATATAAGGCAGTTTCCAGTAACTTTACCCCAAGCCCAATTTTACTCTCCATCCACCCACATATTATACCCCCTAGATGTACATGTCTAGTCTCCAGAAACTAGGTTTATAATGAAGGTAAATTAGCACCCTCTGCCAGGCAGTACACTACCTCCAGGGTTATAAGGTACTAAACCCTGAAATTAGAAAAGAAAACTACTTAGAACCACGTGGTTCAAACAATTAAGTCCCAGCAGCTTCCCTGTCAATTCATTCCAGGCCCACAATTACTTCCTCCCAAATGTGAAGAGCTTTAAAGCCACTGCTACTTATAATTCCAACTCTCTAGTTGAGTTGCACAATGTCCTATACTCTGTAAGATTAATTTTATATGCCTAACTTGGCCTTCATGCTAAAAACAGTCTCTTTCATCTTTATTTATTTTTTAGAAACTTATTTTTCCTTAACACAATTCTGGGAATATGTTGAGTTAAACAATCTGCTCAACACACAGAGTCCCAATTGCACTCTCCCCAAAGTAACATGTCCAACCAATAACTCACTGCAAAAACTGAATGTGCATATGGAGACTAAAGACAATTCAATAGCTGTAAATTCATATTCAGCGCAGAAGATTGAAGGAACACACATTGGTTAGCTTGGGAAAGTGAAGACTACAGCCTATTAGTCTAAGAGATTGGCTATAAAGAGATTGTTTAAACTGGTATTAAAAAAAAGAAACACACAGAAAGACAAAAACCTGGGCAATGTGGTTGGGAGAGAATTAATATACAGTAAGACTAAAAGTTCTTATCAAAAAAGAAAAAAATTAGAAATGTCAAATGATAGTTCTCTTCAAATATTGACATAAATGCTTGAGAAAGTTATAGACTCTTTAATTTGGGATGGAAGGAGGGAATGGGGAGAAGATTTAGAAATAGATTTTTATCTACCTAAACTCATGGCTAAAGATGGGGTCCATCTGGCTCCATAGATCATAATTACTTAATTAGTATACTTTAATCCTCCTCTTGGAAGATTGTGTGCTAAAGATAACCTACAAGGTAGACATATTTTCAGATTTCTGAGATGTTTCTATTTGAGATCAATATGACAGAAAGAGAGAAAACAACGCTATTAAATGCACTAAGTGCCACTTGCAAATCCCTCATTGATTCATTCACTAAATATTTATTGAGAACCTGCTCATGCCATGGTCTGCTCTCGGACTGACAACACAGCGGGAAACAAGACTTTCAAGTCCTTGATCTCATGACAGCATATCTTAAACAGCCTTAAAACTAAAAGGGTAACATATGTCACATTTGCAATGTGGACTACTTCAAATAAAGTGATCAGAAATAATCAATATGCTTCATGCCCTGAAAATAAATAAACATATAAATAGGTGGATGAGGATGGATGAGTGTGTGGAGGGACGAGGTAGAGAGGGAGGGAAGGACGGAAAGGGAGGATGGGTAGATAAATGGATGATACAGTCAATTTACCTTATTTGGGGATTCTGTATTTCCAAATTTCCTGGCTCACTAACATTTATTTTTTACCCCAAAATCAATACATGTGGTGTTTTCACAGTTACTTGTGGACATGCTCAGAGCAGGAAGAATTAAAGTCACCCAATGCTCAGGTTTCTAGCTGAGGTCAAGCAAGGTGACATTTTACCTTGTTTCAGCTCTGATAATATAATGTGTCCTTTCTGCGGTCCATTTTGTGGCACATTTTTGTGGTTTTTGTTACTGATTTCACTGTTTTAAATGCCCCCCAAGGATAGTGCTGAAGTGCTGTCTAATGTTCCTAAGTGCAAGGAGGCTGTACTTTATGAAGAAAATATCTGTATCAGATTAACTTTATTCAGACATGATTTATAGTGCCCTGGCCTTGAGTTCAGTGTTAACGAATTAACAATATATATTAACTAAGGTGCATTTAAACAGAAACTCACAGAATACATCACACGAGGCGATGTATTGCTCAGTTGATGAAAATGTTATGACCAGGGGCTCACAGGAACCTCATTCTGTATTTCCCCTCAGAGCAATGATTCAATATTCACTAATTTAGTGTTTACAGCAACTTTATAGAATATAACCACCATTAATAACTCTAGATAGATAGGTAGGTAAATGGCTTTTAGAAGTATAGGAGATCACATACACAAGATATAATGATTGGTGAAGTTTCTTAAGAATGATCTGTTAAGAAAGAAGTCTTCCAAGTGTTTAAAGTTAAAACCATACTAGAAATGCATGAACATTTGGGTTATTTGATATCAGTATGAACATCTATATAAATCTACTGATAAATGTTACCAATCCAGCCTCTATTATCTCCACTCTGAGACTTTCTTTTTTTTTTTAATTTTAATATTTATTATAAAGATGTGGAGTACATTTCAGGTTTGGGTATACAAACATTGATCATGCAGATACCTTTGTTGATGAGGTATGCCCCTCCCTCCTCTAGCAGTTTCCCTCCACTTTCATGGAGACTTTCATGGATAATCATTTTTCTGCTCCCAGTGAGGGGAAATAGGAAAAGCAAGGACTGTAGAATCATATGCTGAGTCACATGACTTAAAACCTATCACTCAGCTTCTCTAGGTCTCAGATTTCTCCTTTGACAGAAGAAAAAAATAAAAGCAGAAACAATTATGCTTATTTACTGTATAAGTTGTACATGAATTAAATGAAAGGAGTGACATTCATGAATGTGCAATAGAAAAAAGAAGTATGGGAGAGGTCATGTATAATGGAGTAAAGACACATGATTTTTGTTTTGTGGTAAAATGCTTTGCTTCCAAATATAGACATAATTTTACCTTGAATTCTTCTGGAGAGATCAGCTTCAGTGAGAAGTCTATGTTTCCTGAAGGAGCATTCCAAAAAGGAGGCTAACCCTTAGAGATTTCCATGTGTGCCAGCTGTTAGCCTTTCCTGACCACCCCATCAAAAAGGAATATTTTCCCAGGCCTGTATTTGATTTCAACACTCAATTATTTTCTTCAACCTCACCCACATGCCAGTACATGTCCAACAAAGTGTTGAATTTTTTTCTCTTTAGCTGTAAACACAGTACAAATCCAACACCCACATAAGCAGTATCTGCTGCAAAATCTTGTAGCACCCACATATTTGTTTAATGAAACAAGGCCCGAATGGAAAAGTTACAATCTCATTTAAAGTTTAGATGCCTGGGGACAATTCTGATAATGTTTAGAGGTGGATAATTGTGGGAAGCAGAAGAAATGAAAGATAAATATTGGCAGTGACTGAAAGAAAACGAAAAGACTATATTCGGATCCATGAGCAACACCAATAAATGGCATGGTGTAAAAGACCAGAGATTTCATTATTATTTGATGTCTAGGTATATATTCTCCTCAAGTGCCAGGAGCCTTCTGATTTCCACAGGTAAAATTACTTATGAAAATGAATTAGTATATATTATTACAAGGCATTCAGCAATGGCCTTGCATTAGCACACTTCAACTAGAAGTCTTACTGTTTTCAGAGACTAAGGACTTCTAGGTAGATCAAGAATGTGGTAAGAAATCTTGATCTTGGTAGCTGGATGGTGCCATGAGATAAAAAAACAGGGGAAGAAAGAGATGCTTTGGAAGCCTTCATTTATTCCCACAGGAATGGGTACCACATTCCACAAACATTAAAGAAAGTCACTAAGATGACATTTTGTAAATGGATGAAGTACAGGACCTAATCACAAGGATTTTTGTTGTTGTTGTTGCTGTTGCTTTGTTTTGCTTCTCAAGATTTAAAAAAATTAGAAATTATATAATTGAGCCTCGATGTTTATGTAGCTTAGAGATGACTTATTGCAACATTTTGACTGGTGTTTACAAGAAATCTTTCAAGTTACTTATTTCACTGAAGGATCCAAAACATTCAAAATGTACTTGAAAGGGGAATAGCTTGTTAGAAACATCTGATAACCAGATTTGACTTTAGCTAAAATTATACATTTTTATTATTTCTGTTTCTGAATCTGGCATGTGTGCATGTGGCTGACATTAGTGTTTTTATCCCAGAAAAGGCAATCTAGATATATACTCAGGACCAGGCACAGTGGCTCACACCTGTAATTCCAGCACTTTGGGAGGCCAAGTATCCCTTGCACCCAGGAGTTTGAGACCAGGCTCATAGCAAGACCTTATCTCTAGAAAAATAAATAAATAAATAAAGTATATTCTTGGGTTCCCATTCTCTGTGTCCAGGAAAAACATCCCAGAAAAGTCAGTCACAGAGGGAATGAGGAGTTAGAGGTCCAGAGGCAAGGCTGGAAAGGAACGATGGACAAAACACAGTTCAGCAGAGAACGTAGGTGTCAGGAAGTCAGCCTCAGGACACCGACCATAGGTGCTAATGTCAGTTGGCCGAATTATAGGTTCTGAACAGAGCAAGAATATGTCTTGTTGTGTTCCAGATTATTGCTACAATAACCTGGTCATGCCCAGTTGATTCCATGGTACTAACAAGACCAATAAGCTCGACTCCTGTATAGGCCCATGACTTCCCCTTTATTTTACAGCCAAAGACATTCTTACTCGCTCCAGTACATCACTGTCACCCAGGTACACAATTTATCAAAGTTCTTATCACCCTACAGTTTACTCATAGGATGTATAGTGGGTCAGTATATGAGTTCCAGAGTCAGACTTCCTGGGTTAAGGTCCTGCCTCAGCTCCTTAATACCACTGGGGCATGGACAAGTTACTTCACACTCACTATGCTCCATTTTCCTCCTCTATAAACATGGCCTAGTGAACATTTTGTTGTTGTTGCTGTTTTTAACTAATAACCATTATTTGAAGTTCTTCTCATGTTTGGAGAATCTCTTACTTTATGAATCTTGGTATAAGGCAGAGCTTATGGAAACTGGGAATGTGGTACATTCGTCAGTTCCCTTGCAGCTTGGGTGCAGTCACATGGTCAACACTAGCTTATCAGACTCACCCACTCAAAACTTTGCCTCAAAGAAGCAGAGATGAGGGAGAACCATTTCAATAGTAGTTGACACAGCTCTAGAAAGAAGGACCACTTTCTCAGGCAGCAGAGGCAGAAGGGGCAGTGAGGACAACAGGGTTGGCAGCATCTGCAGTGCAAGTTCAGGCATCTGAAGTAAAGTGGTGTCAATTCTGAGACATGATTTTGGCTAAGGCAAAAAGTGATTGCATAACAGAGATATATTAAGGCCAGAAGGAAAACAGAAATAGAGCAAGAAAAACTGTCCTGATCAAATCAGTTCTCTAATTTAAAGCTTTTGATAGCTTTCTATCCAATAGAATAATATGCAAATTGTTAGCTTGGTTCATAAACCTCTTCAGAATTTGACCAAGTCAAACTTTCTAAACTAAAAGTCTACTGCTAAATTTACACAACTCAATCTCAAACCATACAGACTTCTCTTCAGGTGACAAACATTATCAGGCACATTTATGCTTTCACCACCTACTCCTACTCACCCTTAAGGGCCCTTCTCAAAAATTCTTTCCTCGGTGCAACCTTTTCTAACTGTTTTACCAAAGAAGAATCAACTGTTCCATCTTCAGTGTCCCTCAGTCCTTAATTAGTAATATTCCCCTACTGTAAGTATTTGTCACATGGAATTGTGATTTGCATGCTTACCCTGGGGCAGTTAGTATTCTCATTTCCTGATTCCTACCATGTAGCACAATGCCAGTAGTTGATGGACACTCAATAAATAATGAAGTGTAAGCTTGAAGGTCAAGAACCTAGTTTGAACAGGAACCAACAAAAAACCTTTGTTTGGCCCCAACCAGGAAATGCATTTGGGTCTAGCAGGTCTATACAATACAAGCATACAAATGTGATTTTTACACAGAGATTTTTGGTGGGGGAACCACATAAATTTGGACACCAACTAGAGTGGAAATTAAGTGAACAGATCTCCTGACATTCCAGTAAACATTTTTTCTAATAAACACACATAGTCTCTTCACACTGGTTCTGGAATTGCTTGCAAAGTCTTCAATTGAAAGAGACCAAAGATGTCAAATCTTTGAATGACAAGAGATTCAGAGTTTCTTGCTTAATAAAGAACTTTAAATCAGGTTTCTAGACCATAAAGCCAAATATCTACTTGATTAAATCTCACCAAATACTTGGTTTAAAAAAAAAAGTCATATAAATGATTAATGTCCCTCAGGCCAAAAAGAAACTTATTAAGTGTATTATTATTGTCTAAAAATCATCAGGCAGCAAGCCAAAGTGAAATCTAAGATAGGCTGATTTGTCTTACTCTTTTACTTCGGTTGGTGAGCATGAGGATTTTTGTGGAGGAGTTCTAAACATATCTTGCAATACAAAATGAAAAATGTCTTGCATCTAAATATATCTTGCAATACAAAATGCAAAAACAAAAGGGAGGGTAGGAAAGTTGAAAAACAACTAAGAACCTAAATATGCATGGGTGAAGCCAATGCCCAATGTAGGAACTCTTGTCTAGAATGCACTCACTGCAGTCATCTTTTGTCCTCATGGAGTCTTTGAATACATTGACCTCTCTCTATTTATTAAGCCCTCACTTTCTCACTTCCTTTCTTACCAAGATCAAGTCTGACCTTTCATTAAAATTACTTTATGGTAAATACCTATAATTCTCTCCACTCCTCCCTATCCTCGTTTGCTTCTATAAGCTCTTCCTTGCAACATCCCAACTCTGTTCACTGTGGCATGTTGGTGTGACTCATGCTTGATGTATGTGCCACCCTCTCCCACCCTCTCAGAGACTGTTCTGCCACTGACTGCTCTCCTGCCTCCTCCAACGCTTCCTCTCTTCTGCTCATACCCACTGGTATACAAACATGCCATATGAGTATCCCCCATGTCTTAAAAAAAAAAACCCTCCCTTGACTCACAACTCTTACCAGAAAACAGAAAACACTCCTCTCTGCTTCCTTTTCAGTCAAAGTTTCCCTAAATTCTTGACTACACAGTCTATAACCATTTTCTCATTGCCCATTTACTGTTTAGCCTACTGTAATCTAAGTTCTGTCTCTGTTCCCAAAACTACTCTTACTAAAGCCACCCATGACCTCTAAGTTATTAAATCTTCATCTTATGAAATTACCAATAACATTCAACAAAGATGGTCACTCTCTTCTTATTGAAACACCCTCCTCTGTCCCTTGTATAATACCACACCCTCCCTCCCGAATGTCAACTTATCTCTTCTACTAACACCTTCTTAGGCTTTTCAACAGGACTTCCTCTATGTGGTGTCTAAACTTTAAGGTGTCTCAGGGCTCGTTCCTGGTGCTTCTTTCTTTCTTATTATATGCTATTTCTCAGTAAAATTTTACACACTCATGTGGCTGTAAGTGGCATCTGTTGACCAATGAATTCACAACTTATATCTCTAACTAGACACCTGTATATCCAACTAAATCTTTAACATCGCTACTATAACATCTCAAAAAAACATTTCAAACTTGGCATACTCAAAATTGAATCTTGATATCTCCCCTCCATTTTTCTCTAACTCTATCCTTTCCTATTTCAGTAAATGGCATATTTTCCGTCTACTCAATTGTCCAAGCCAAAAATCCTTCTCCCTCATCTCCTCATCCAAGTAATTTCCAATCCCTATTTTACAACAAAACATGTTTGAAATATACCAACCCTTACTCATCTTTGGTACTAACCCTAGAGCCCAAGCTACCATTATCTTGGCCTGGACTAAAGCAGATGGACTCCATCATCTGTTTGTGCCTTCTCCTCCAGTTGATTTTTCACAGGGCCAGGGTTCTTTGACTACTTAAATTGAATTGTGTTATTCCCTTGCTTAAAAAAGCTCACAGTGGCTCGTTGTAGTAGTCAGGTTCTCCAGCGAAACATAATGCCATCTGTAAGCTAAGGAACCAGGAAGGCTGACAATATAATTCAGTCTAAGTCCAAAGACCTGAGAACCAGGAGCTCTGGTGTCTGCGCACAAGAGAAGATGGATGTTCCAGCATAAGAAGAGAGAGAGAATTAGCCTTTCCTTGCCTTTTTGTTCTATCTAGACCCTCAATAGATTAAATGATGCCCACCCACATTGGTGAGGGCAGAACTTCTATACTTAGCATACTTATTCAAATGTTAATCTCTTCTGGAAACACCCCTCAGACACACCCAGAAATAATGTTTTACTAGCAATCTGGGCACCTCTCAGTCCAATCAAGTTGACACATAAAATTAACCATCTCACTTGCCATTTTTATTAGGATAGAATCTAAAATCCTTAAAATGGGCCACAGGTCTTGCATAATCTGGCCCCTGCTTATAGCTCTAGACTTATCTCACACCGTTCACTCTCACACATTCATTGTGTTCCAGCCACACTGCCACTTTTCTGTTCTTCCAATGCTCCCAATTCTTCTCCCCCCAGAGCCTTCTTTCTTGTGCTTCTGTACGCCTGGAACAAGTGTCTCTCCAATTCATATTTTGACTCTTTCTCATCCTTCAAGTCATTTTAGTGACATTCTCAGAAAGGTCTTTCTTAATTTCTCAAACTAACATAAATCTTTTTTTTTTTTTTTTGAGTTGTTATCTCACTCCATCGCCCAGACTGGAGTGCAGTGGCCGCTTCCGGCTACCGCAGCCTCGACCTGCTGGGCTCCGGTGATCCTTTCACCTCAGCCTTCCGAGTAGCCAGAACTACAGGCGCGCACTACCACGCCCGGCTAATTTTTTTGATTCATTGTAGAGATGAGGTTTCGCCTGCCCAGGCGGGTCTCGAACCCGCGGGCTTAGGCAATCCACTCACCTCAGCCTCCCAAGGCGCAGGATTACAGGCTGAGCCACCGAGCCCGGCTTAACATAAATCTTAATCTTTGATTGAACCTTATATTTTTTCACCATAGTTCTCACAACAATTTGAAATTATATAATTTTTCACTTAAACACTATATGTTTCCTAAGTAGAGCATAAATTCTATGAGGACAGGAATTGTGTCTGTTGTGTTCACTGCTTCACTCTTGGCATGTACATCAGCATCTGGTTCATTGATAGGTTTTGTTGAATGGATAAGACATTAACAATTTTTGTAAAACTACATTTGACCTGATTTAAGGAGAGTAGAAAACTACTAATTTTTTTTTTTTTTGAGTTGGAGTCTCACTCTGTCGCCGAGACTGGAGTGCAGTGGCACGCTCCTGGCCACCGCAGCCTTGACCTGCTGGGCTCTGGCAATCCTTCCGCCTCAGCCTTCCAAGTAGCTGGAACTACAGGCGTGCGCTACCACGCCCGGCTAATTTTTTGATTTATTGTAGAGATTAGGTCTCGCCAAGTTGCCCAGGTGGGTCTCGAACCAGCGGCCTCAGGCAATCCACTCATTTCAGCCTCCCAAGGCGTGGGATTACAGGCTGAGCCACCGAGCCCAGCTGAAAGTACTAATTTCTAAAGGGGTCAAAAAGAACTATTGCCTTCAAGACACAGAAGGACAACACACAAAACAAGGAACATGGCCAAGATATTATGGAATAACCCCAGTTCAGTTCTCTGGCTAACTGGTATAGAAAAAAGAGGTCAAGAATGTGAGATCAGACCTTTTAAGAGTTGTAACCTCTGTTACATGCAGTTGCAACTATTTTGTTTTATTTTTGCATCCTGTGCCTCTCTTCATATTGTTTATAAACTTGAAGGCTCTGTTAAGCCACCAGACCTAAGACTTCAAGTATGGGGTACATAATTTGGCAAGCATTTACAAGCATGTACTTTTGTACATTTTGCATAAAAAAGAATAAGGCTTACTGGCTCATATCACTGAGATGCACACTGATTCCTCTGTCCACAGATATAAACAAGAACATTTTGCATTTGATTTTATGATTCATCTTGTTACAGACATAAAATAATGAGCCTGGAAGAGATGCTACATGGATGGAAAAAAGAAAATCCAGAGCTGTGAATAATATTCCTGCAGACTTCCAAGTAAAACAAAATAATAAACATTTCTCATACCACTCCTGGTCTAGATCCAGGGATTAAAATGTTATATTGCAGAAATCCTGTCAATGTTCATTGGAATTGCATGCACCAATGGCCAGAAAATAGTCCACTTAGCCCCATTGCTGTCCCCAAAAGGATAAAGAGCAAATACCAAAACCTGCGTGTGTGTGTATGTGTGTGTGTGTGTGTGTGTGTGTGTGTGTAGTTTCCTTTTCATAAGCTTTTTCATTCTGAAATGAAAAAACTAAGATAAAGTTCCTTCCTTTTGCCAGTTGAATTTTTCCTAAGCATAAATTTCTTCTATCTACAACTACATTTAGAATGAAGTGGGTTATGAATTCCTTAGCTACATTGGTGAATAAATCTAAATTTATATTACAGCCTAAAATAATATGTTTAAACCTTAAATATACTGTCTTCCATGCTAAATGAGAGGTCAATACCATTCCATTCAAGCAACCAGCTCAGCAAAACTTGGCTCTCTTTCTAAAGGGGTAGTAAAACTTAAATTAATCAACATGTTCAATGTGAGATTTGATAATGAGGGTTAAGCAAGAACAAACTGAATTTCAAACTTTGTTGTTCTTAAACCTTTCTAAATCTTTCATGATTTGAGGTTTTACTTTGCCTTGGGTCATTTCTGAATATTAATCATAGTCATAAATTGTAGTTAGCAGGTACAAGAGATTAAAAAGATATTCCACTAATCCCAAAGCACCTCTTGAAAGTTGGTTTCTTGAACAAAGCACCAGAAGGTACTTCACTGGCATTCTTTTTCTCCTAAAAATAGATTATACAAAAATTGCAACCAACAAACCATTTTAAAGGAATTAGCGTCTTTGTACTTTAAGAACAAACAAAATGTCCCTAGGTGAAGTCCCACAGAACTAGAGAACTTCTAATAGAGCAATCTTTTGACTATATCAAAACCAGTTTATGAATTCACATGCAGTTCTCTCTTCAGAATTCAAAATAGAGAAGCAGATGTTGATAAGTGGGGTGGGCTTCACGTTCTATAGCACAGAAGCTATTTGCTCAAAGCACTGTGATCTATGCTTACCAAGTCAAGGTGTCTCCATGAAGTATTTTACAGCAGTCTCCACTTATCCACGGTTTTGTTTTCCATGCTTTCAATTACCCATAATACAAAACAGCAAGATATTTTGAAAGAGAGAGAGACAGAGACCACAGTCACATAATTTTTATTACAGTATATTGTTAATTATTTTATTATTGCTTTTTGTTGATTTATAAATTAAACTGTGCCTAACTTATAAACTAAACTTTATCATAGATATGTATGTATAGGAAAAAACATAGTATATATAGGGTCCAGTACTCTCCAGGGTTTCAGGCATCCACCAGGGGTCTTGGAAAGTATCCCCTAAGGACAAGGAGGGACTACTGTATAAGGCAACTTGTATGCCTTATAAATAAACTAATATGCAGCTTGATAAATCATGTGTTATCCCAACTAAACCCAATAAACTGGGAGCTTATACTTCAAATGTCATACATTTTTGCTTTGCACCCTGTGTACTTTCCTGACTTAAACAACAAAAATCTTATCTGAAAGGCTTATTTTCATTCTTAGAGCTGAGTGCATGAGAACAAGCAGTTTTTAAAATAAGCAGAAGTAATGTGAAAAATAAATAAAAAAGGAAAGGGGCTATGGAAAGAAAGTACGCATTAGAGAAAATAATGACCATCTGAATCAGTCATATTCTTGGGTCCAAATAACCTACTCCTATACTCTGACAGATATAGACCAGCCATCCAAGAAGATGAACCATGAAGAGTCAGCTTTCCAAAGGTCTTTGTGTAATGGAATCTGCACTGCCTCACTGGTGACACTGTTTAATTTTTCACCTTGGGACACCCAAGAAAGTCAGTGCCAAAAAAAGTCTCTTCTACGTTCTCTCCTCACATAGCAGACATTGTAGCATTCCAAGTCAGCCTTCGAGAGGCTCCTGAGAAGCCAAATTCTGTTCATTCTATTCATGTCTTTTTTCACAGCCCTGAACTATCTGTGGGTCAGAGTCACAAGAGCAAAATTTGAGCCGTGCAGAACTATGTCATCTTTACCAGCTCGGAGGGCCTAGTCAGGATCAGAACTGGCCTTTCATTTGAAAAATGAGGAAACCACATCCCTCTCACCAAGCCTGGGAGCTAGCAGAAAGTCTGGTTCATGCATCCCTTTGTTTTACTAGTTTATTTGTTTAAAATTTTGTTAGGATTATATGACAGTCCAGAAGCAGAATACCCAAGGAGGAAGGGCAGCTGTCTGCAGCATGATACAATTTTATAGAAGTCACTTCTCCTTGTAGGGTGGTCCAGCCACGAATCACTGCTTCTCCATGTTTCCCAACCATTTTGGCGGCATATCTCTCCAGCCTTGAGAGTTACATATGGTGTAAGATCTCACTGTGTAAACTGACAGCAGAACCACTCCAAATTCTTCCCCATAGAAAAGGACTGGTAGGATCCCCCTGTGTCAGAAAAACAGAAAGAATATGTGTTGCAAATAGCAACCTATCCACAAGGAGGGAAAAGGCCCCAGGTTCCTTATTCCAAGCAAAGGTTCCTAATCCTTTTTGTGCACAGATCTCTTTGCAATCAGGTGAAGTCTATGATGTCTTCTCACAATTGTGTTTTTAAAAGCATAAAATAAAACACATAGTCATACATAGGAAATGAGTTATATTTAAATACTAATATCAACATATTTTTAAAACAAATTAGTGATATAGTAATATACTTTTTCTTTACTAATGAATTAGATAGCAAGATCTCATTACAGGTCTAATAATTATTATATCTTCCTAGTAGTATTGAACATAAACAATATCTCATGATATAGGAAGCAACTGGAATGTAATACAAAAATATCTGTGATTTCTATTAATGACTAAATCACAGGTACTGCAAATACTACTATAATTCAGTGCCTATAATTATAATGAAAGAAAGTATGAAATTTCATTAGTGAAAATAAAGATGTAGTCTCTTTTTAATCCAATTCCACAGAATTCCTAAGTTCCATTCATGGACCCAGATGAAGAATCATTACAATTTTATAATAGTCAAGAGTACATACCATGTACACTTGAGCATACTCGGTTTAGTATCACTTAATGTCATTACCTTTATTTAAATTTAAGGTTATCCAGGAGCCAGTAAGTATTAGATTACCCTGCCATCACTTTCATTAAACCAGTAGCTAATATATTCTCATTAGTTCAATTAACTCATGAGCATTATTTCCCAGAGTGAGATCATAGCACCAGAAAATATTGATTATTTACATGGATTATAGCAAGTCTTAGATGCAGGTCTGTCTGTCTCTGAGGTTATATATGCAAGCCATGTTGCAGCTGAGAATGTGGTGGTGAAACGCTGGTTAAATGAGTTTAGGAATCTCCATTTATCATAGGGATGTAAAGAAAGATCCACTGCACAGCAAGTGAGGACCAGCTGTTGCCTGACTTCATTTTATGGAGTTAGACAAAATCACAACACTGACAGAAATTCAATTTAGTTCATAAAATTGGCTTTGTCTTCTATTGTGTTTACTAATGTTTCTGTTCCATTCTTTTACTCTTTCCCTAAGCTTCAGTAGGTAGTAAATGCATTCTTGACTAAACCCTATCTCTCATCATACTATATTTATCACTACATGTTTGTTTTTGTAAAGTGATTAAATTATATCACATATGAGGCAGCATACACCCTTTACTTGGCAAAGCACGGAGCACAGTGCTGGGCACATTATAAGAATTTTTTAAATCATTTGCCCATTGACCAGAAGTAAGAAATGCCTTTAAAAGAGGGAAGTAAATATGATGACTATTCTTTGTTTCCATGGGTATTCTGTTTCTGAAAAAAATAAATAAATACATCAGATATGTCAAAGGGAATTGGGACATTGGAATTGTTTGGATGGTAGTTGCCAAAAATAGATAACGTTTTCTATGGGAGAGGTAATATGAGGAAAAATATAATTTAGAATGGATGTATGTGATGGTTCCTGGTAACAGCAGCAGTATTCATTTGCTCATTAATTAATTTATTTATTTATTCATTAAACAAACGTGTTAAGGACTTACTAGGTAACAAAAAGAAAGAAAACCTAGTACAGGGCTTAAAGAAACTGAAGTCTGAGAAGTAAATAACTTACAATTTTTCTTTTTCTTTCCTTTACTACTGCTGAATTTAGACTTTCAATCCTTGAAATTTCTTCCAGTCTTTGGCTCTCATTTCCAATCATTTGCTATTTGTGCAACATAACCTTCTTCTCCAAATCATATTGCTGCCAAGTGAATCTTAATAAAATAATTATAATGCTGTTGAATAATAGATAAATAGATAACCCAAACGTTCAACAATAGGGAAATGGTTGAGGAAATTATAGTGTTTCCACAAAATTTGTACAGCTAACAAAAACTACATTCATAAAGGGTTTTTAATAATATAGGGCATCAGTGTTGTTGTATTTAAGTACAAAAACTAAAAATGAATTGTATATACACTGTGATCTCAACCATATACACACATACACACACACGAAGAAACAGGGCTGGACAGAAACATACCAAAATATTAACCATAATTATGACTATAAGTGATGATAAATTTTAATGTAAAAATTTATAAAGAAAATTATCATGAGAATGCATAACTTTTCTTTGTTTTTCAATCCACTATTTTCTTTTATTAACCAAAAAATAATTTTAAAAATATAAATCTGATTCTGTCAGTCATAATCCTAGCTCAATAATTCTTCAGTGCCTCACTATAACTTGGTGAACTGACACCAATTCTTTTGTACTGGACGAGCCACCAAAGGCCTCTTCAAGCTGATGCCTTCTGCAGCATTTCTCCTGCTCCTCTTGTCACATTTGGGCATGTCACCCCCAAGCTCTCCAGCCTCTGAACCTTCACTCAGGCTGTTGCTTCTTCCCAGAACCAGATTAAGGAGAGGGCCAGATGGCAACTACCCCAGCAATGCTCAAAAACCATAATGAAATGGAACAAACTGTGTTTACTAGGACTCCGTTCAGATACAGCGCTGTAGGTGTTAGGAAGGAATAATTTAATAAAGCCACTTAGGGATGGGGAGGATTGGCAGGGGTAAGTGTGAATAACCACAGATGGTCGCTATTGGTACACTGCCTTCCAAGGAGAGGAGGTCCAGGTAACTGCAGGGTTTTTATCCTGCTAAACAGGGTATACAAGCTTGAGGGCTGAATGACTCCAGGCGATAGAGAAGAGGCTTATGTGGGGATTATCTCTCCACTAAAGAAATGCTGAGCAAATATTCAAGGCCATCAGTCTGAAGGACCACCAAATCCCAAACCTGGTCAGAGTTCTCACACCTCTGCCCTGCTTCTCCTGCAAGGTTCTCAAATACTTCCTCGAGGGCCATTTCCTCACCTCTCCCACCCATTGCCATCTGAACATCTTCCTTTTCTGAAATCCTTTTGCTCTTGGTTGACATGGCACTTCTCATTCCATTCTGCTTGAGGATGTGCCCTATCTCCTTAAGTACATGATAAACTTCTTAAGAACAAGATTTATTTTTAACTGTGCCTAGTATGCTATTCAGTATATAGTAAATAAAAGAATGACTGAATTAATGGTAGAACAAGTAAACTATCTCAATGCCAAACTGAGATTAAGAACTAGAAAGGGTTCTTCAGATACATTACAAAAGGCAATTTATTTGGACAAGTTTAACCTAGAATGGAGAGAGAAAAAGGCAGAGGCTTACAGAAGAGTCTACCTTGGCCTAGTCATAACCTAGAGAAATAAAACCCTGAAGTAACCAGGGTCTGCCTCCGAGCACATTTCAGTGTCACTATCCGTGTGACAGCTGGCTATAAGAAAACCTATATCTTTCATGAGAAAATGTCATTGAAATGTGAATAATTTGAAGCTCCATTGGAATTCCCTAAGTAATTTCACCTAGACAAGTCGCTCTTCAGCCTGATGTCACATTGAGTTCTCTGGGTAGAGGTGGGAGTTGAACAAACGCTTAGAACAGCACTCTATAAATAGGAGAAGACTGCCTCAAACATTCTAATAACAATAACGATCCCCGAACTATTTAGCCATCACCTGCTATATTTCACACTTCTCTTATTTCCCAACTCATTTGCAAGAATCAGGCTCTGCTTTGAATCACTCTCTGTTGCTAGTTCAATCCATTCTTCCAGAATTAACCTCCATACTCAGCAGAAAATCCCAAGTCCCAGAGTAAATCTCCCCTGGGGGACACATCTCCCCTGGGAAGCCATTTCCAGCCTAGAACCTTGCCAGCTCCTTACACAAACTTTCCACAATGACTTCAGTGCTCTCTCAAGTCATCACTGCCAAGGCCCAAGTTTGTAATTTCCTGCAGTTTGTTCAGTGGGGATTTCACTTGCGTTGTCTTTTGCTATCAACATAAACCAGGATTTTCTTCAGCCTGATCCAATGGTCCCTTTTCCCCTCTCTACCAGATCTCTGCAAATAATATCTGCTTACAATAATAAAATGTTTGTATACTGCATCACTCATTTTCTATCTTGCAAGTTTCCCTCTGAAAATCCTACTTTGAAAGCAATTCAAAAGAGACAAAAATAAGAATACAACTCAAAGAAGATGCTTTTTATACATTAGGTCACATGCTGCCTTTTAGCCACAGTTTACACATTTTAAGCTTATTTTGACCATTAATAACTTTCATAGTGCCAGTGAAAAAGATCCAAATGGATCTTTTTCGCCTGGCTAGGTAGAAGACCTTTTCGCTTCAGCTCTGTTGAAGTGAAGATTCTGCTACACAAAAATCTTCCTTCCCTGAGTACCAGAAGTCAGCCTATTAGGGGCTGAGTTACGTACTGGGATTTACACGGGCTCTAAAGAATTCTGTGGTCCCTGTGCTTCTTTCCCATCACCACAGGCTACCATGGAGTATAAGCAGTGGGTTTTCTACTGGATGGTTTAATGTCCTCTCCAACACCCAGACACTGCAAGAAAAGAAAAACGTGCTGCCTCCTAGGTCATTTCATCCTCTTTTGGACCATTTCAGTTTAAAAAATAATTCTTTAATATTTAATAGTAAAATAGACATCCAAGTATTCACCATTTAGAATTTACAACTTTGACATTTTGTAATTTCATTTTTATGAAAGAAAATAAATATTATAGATAAAATTGAAGTCCCTTCTCATTTGTTATGCGTATCTCCTTCCCCAGAGGAATTTAGTGTAATCACCTGAAGGCTATTTCTTTAACTTCTCTATATTTACTTTGAATAATATGAATTTGCTCAGATTCAACATGTTTTGACCTAAAGACTGTAATCTTATGTGGCTTAATCTAACACATATACGAGAAGGGAGTCAAAAGAAAAATGTAATTATCTTTTGGAGGGAGAGCTGTTTGTAGTGTATTTGGAATTTGTTCCTCAAATGGCCAACCAAATGGTCAACCAAAGTTTTTATCTGGAAGTTTTGAGAAGGTAGTATCATGATTTGTGGAAGAAATGTCCCAAGTTGTGGCAAACAGGTGATTGGTTCTTCCATCATGGCAATGCACCTGCCCACACCATGCTGCGTGTTCAGCAGTTTTTGACCAAAAATGGCATGACCCCCGTGCCTCACTCCCCTATTCACCTGATCTCACCCTGAGTGACTTTTTTTGTTTCCCAGATGAAAAATGTTCTCAAAGGGAAACGTCTTGTTGATGTGAAAGAGGTAAAACAAAAAATGGTAGAAGCACTAAAGGGCATCAAAATTGACAAGTTCAAAAACTGTTTTGAGCAGTGGGAAGAGCAAGTTGATAGGTGTACTGCATCAGATGGAGAGTACTTTGAAGGTAACTGAAGTTTAACATGTAAAAATAAATACACAATTTTTAAAAAATAAATTCCTGATTTGGGAAGTATCCCCACATGTTTCATGAGTTGGCTTTTAAATGTATATAAATGATATTGGATCATATATATCACTACAATTTTCTGTTTTCACTGTTTTAAGGTCTACATATACATTTTGAGAGCTAGTGCATTCATTTTAGCAGCTATATGGGATCCTGTTAGTTTGTTTGCATTGCTATTCCAAGGAAGGCTAACAATGGACATCCTTGCCCATTCATCTTCAAGCACATGAGTCAGAGATTCTCAAGAACATACAATAAGTGAAATTGCTGGGTTATGGAATGTATTTTCAGTTAACAAAAATTGCCAATTTTCTGTTACCAGTGATCAAACTTCCACCAGCAATAAAAGCAGTTTCTTTCATCCACTCACAAAACCTAACACTATTTGATTTTTTTAATTTTTGCCAGTGTGAGGAGCAAAAAGTTGTTTCTATCTGGTTTTAATTTTTCATTTTTCTGATTACTAGTGTAATTGAGACAGTTGTAGTTCTCAGATAATACTTCCTTACCTTAAGCCAGTCTGTAACTTTTGCCCATTTATCTTTTGTGTCATCAGGATCCCTTTATAATCTTTAAAACATATTGGGTACCCCAAAGAGCTTTTGTGTATGTGAATTTTATCTGTTAATATTTACTGTATTAGAAATTTTACTTGATAATTATGTGAATATGTATTAATTAATATAAAATGTAGTAAATCAATGATATTAACATAATTAAAATATTTGTATTAAAAATGACCATATTTTCCAAAACAGAAAACTTAATGAGAAGAGTGGCATTATTTTGCATCTTTTTAAATTGCTTTAATGTCTCCCTTAATAGAAGACAGTTGGATTCTCATACCTGCTTCTGCACGCAATCTGTTGTGATATGTTGGGTGAAGTATATGAAGAAAATTCAGCCTCATACAGATACAAAAAGATAGCAAAAGGAAAGAGAAGCTTAATAGTCTTTGCAGATAACTATGGAAATTATTTGATACTATGCAGAACATAAGTGGTAGTGTCTTAAATGTTAGCTGCAATATAGAATCTGAAACCATATCAAAGGATATTTTGTCTTCTGCCACAATAAAGTTCATTGGTCTATTTTACACTTTAAATGAAGATTTGAGCCATGAATGAGTTTTAGAAAGCATACATTGGTCATTTTTTAAGAATATTAATTCACCGGGTTATCAGATTTTCTAAATATTGACACATTTTATACAATATTGAAAAGTCATATTCATAATATCACCAATCTCATTAGAAAAGTTTTTAAAGATTGGGAAGCTGGCAAGCTCATGGTGGCAGATACAAGTTTTCCAAAATTCTAATCTCCACTTGAAAGTTTGAATTTTATCACTGGTAACAAATGCTCAGTTTTTCCTTGGAGTGACAGGCTCATTTTGTTGTTAATTTTAAAGAAAATGTCTACCAAATACCCAAGTCTGCATAACCATAGTCTGTCAGTCATTCATTCAATTTAAAATGCCATCCTATGAAAAAAGCAGCTAGTTCAGCTTGCAATTCAAATAATTGCATACTTGCTTTTCCACAAAACAATTATATTTGGATATGCAGCAGAATTACTTTATGCATTCTTCCCATTTTGTCACACAGAATATTGAAAAGATATGTATTCAAGGTTTGAAATTTCATAAAATTTATAATTTCTACAGCTTCATCAGGAGATTCTTAAGAGGAATTGTTTGTTTGTTTATTGTGCATAGAAGTGAAGAATTCAAAGACAACTATTACAGTTTGGTGCCCGTTCTTGTTTTCTGTTTTATTTGATGCCAGAAGTTTTACCACCACTGCTTTTGCAGCATGAGTGCAAGTGTCAACACAAAAAATAGGCACATAAAAAGTTAATATTATTATGAAAATAGTTTTGACCTTGCAGACCCTCTGGAAGAATCCCAGGGTGACCAGGCATTCATAGATCACACTTTGAGAATCACTGCCCCATGTTATATGCCCTTTGGGATCATTTGTCAGTTATCAATTTATTGCCTCGCAACTCCAAATTCACCCTTCATCGCCTGCTCTGCAAATGGAGTTGAGCCCTGTAAATATTTTTCCTTTGCTACCTGACATGATGTTAACCTTTGTCAATAGAGGGTGCTGGGAAGACACTGTGGGAAGAAGGGGCCTTCTTCCCTTGTTCTGGATCTGACATGCAGGACTTCTCCAATGCCTAGCTCCTGAAATACATATGGTTTATCCAGCATCTGGTTCCTGGAAGGAACAGAGAGAGGCCAGCAGCAGTAAGTGGCCAGCTTCCCTTGGAAAACCCCTCAGGTAGTTTCACAGTAGAGAACCTCCATCAAAACACCTTCTTATGAAGGGCTTTCCCTGGCATTCTAGCAGGTGGACTTGTAACAAGTTCTAGAGGACAGAGTTTCAGCAAGTTCCACAAGCACAGTACTACAATGAATTCTTCACTACCCAGGGAACCATGACCATGCCCTCCCACAAGATCTGGATCTCTTCCCTGGGGGGTGATGGTGCTCTTCCTTGGGTGCTCTAGCTCAGCCCTAATAGATTGAAATTTATACCTTCTCTTCCCATACTCTCAAAGTTCTCTTTAGTTCTTATTATTCAATTCTGCAAAATTCTAATCATCTGCTATAGTTAATAATTCTCTATATTCAATTTTCTTTGTTCAAACAACTATGTAGTATCTGTCTTCTCCTGATTGGATCGTGACTGATACAGACCATATAAAACAAACTTATTCTCCCAATTCAAAAATATAATCTTCAATAATCTTAACATATGATCAGAGATTTTCCATCTATGTAAAGAAACTTTAAGCAATGAGACACAGAAAAGGTAAATTTTGGAGAAGAAAATAGAAGATATGGATAAATTAATAGTCCCTGACAAAAACTTATAATGGGGAGAATACGAACAAGGACTTAGACAGAAAACAGTTTTAGTAAATTCAGACAATTTGATGGCTCCGATTAACCAAAAGGGAAGTTGACTGAGTAATCTATTAGGGTGACCTGTTCTGTATTCATCTTGTACATTAGTTTCCTATTGCTTTTGTAACATTACCACAATCTTCGTGGCTTAAAACAACACAAATATATGATCTTACAATTCTGGAGGTCAGAAGTCCAAAATGTGTCTCAACAGGCTAAAATCAATATGGCAGCAGGGCCACGTTTCTTTCTGGAAGTTATAGGGTTGAGTCCATTTACTTGTCTTTTTAGCTTCTAGAGTCCACCTGCCTTTCTTGCATGTGGTCCCTTCCTTCAACTTCAAAGCCAGCAATGCAGGGTTATGTCCTCATGTCACAGCTCTCTGACCTTCTCTGCTGCCTTTCTTCTGCTTTCAAGGACCCTATGATTACACTGGGCCCACCAGATAAAACAAGATAAACTCCCTACTATAAGGTTGGCTGGTTGACAGCCTTAATTCTACGTGTAACCTTAATTTCCCTTTGCCATGTAAGATAATGTAGTTACAGATTCCAGGGATTAGAATGTGGCTGTTATTGAGGGACTATTATACCTATTATATTGCCTATCCCACCTTGGTAGAAGTTGATTTGTGGAGCTCACTCAACCAGGCTTAAAGGAAAAAATATTGAAAGGATAAAATTAATGATACCAAAGAAGTTCACCTTTTTTGAAGACTTATATGCTTTTATGACATTGTGTTGTGTGGGGTTTTTGTTTTTGTTTTTTTGAGTTGGAGTCACTTTATTGCCCAGCCAGCATTGACCTGCTGGACTCCAATGATCCTACTGCCTCAGCCTTCCAAGTAGCCGAAACTATAGGCATGTGCTACCATGCCTGGCTGAATTTTTTATTTTTTGTAGAGATGGAGCCTCACCAAGTTGCCCAGGCTAGTCTCGAACCCCTAGGCTCAGGCAATCCTCTAGCCTTGCGCTCCCAAAGTGCTGGGATTACAGGCTTGAGCCACCACGCCCTACTGTGTTGTGTTTTGTTCTTAAGTATATTCATACATATGATGCCAATTTTTTACTCTTAAAGAGGTTAAAAGCTAACATAGAGAAATAAAACAAAACAAATATTTCTCCAACAGAAGATAAACTTGTTATGAAAGACAGAGAATATTTTATTCTTCTTTGTTTTTCTGAGTTCAAAACATAGTGCCTTGCAGATAGGAGCAAGAGTTTGTTTAGTAGTAGAGGAAGTAGAGAAAGGGTTGATATAAAGAATAATATATTATATACACATACGCACACACACGTTTTGGACGGCAAAGAAGAGGCTAAAAATTAAGGCAATATTTAAAAATAAAAAGAAGCTGTGGAAATAGAAAAAAAGTGGAGTTCCAAGCCCATATTACATTATCTTATTTCAAAGTTCTCTCAAAAATAGTCAAATGAAGTAGGCTTTCTGTGTTTCTCTAACAAGAGGACAAAATGCATCCTTCTCCCTCTTCAAAAAAAGCAAAATATCAATAATAAGTTCCAAGGTGACAACTTTCCATTCAGAAGGTAAATTTTATATAGTGACATTAAATTATAGCCCCCTGAGGTTTCAGTAACAGAAATGCTGACAAACCCTGAAATTCAGGTGTAGTAAAGCAGAGACTCCCACCCTTTCTCTCTCATTCTCACCCTCTCCCACCTGCCTCATCACTACTCCCATTTCCACCACCAAGAGGGAACTGGGATATTTTTTCAACCAGCTTTTGACTCTTTACTCAAAAAAAAAAGACCCTGCCTTATATCAGAAAAATGTATAAAAAATTACACATTTGACAAAAGTCATTACATCTTTGATTAACATATCTGTCCTGGAACACGTTGTTGTCTAACAACACCTACTTTGTGTGACTTTAGACACTACCAATTGGGGACTCAAAGGGTAAAAGCAGAAGCAATAACATCCAACTCTTTATATCTGAGTCTCTTGCTAGCTGTGTAAGGGGCTCTGAAAATAGCAGGTGTGGCGGGGGACATAGTAGGAAGGTGTCATGGATACAGTGCCTCTGACTATTGTCAGAGCTTCCTTCCTTTGGTG
This sequence comes from Tarsius wallacei, assembly GCA_963574415.1. NCBI lineage: Eukaryota > Metazoa > Chordata > Mammalia > Primates > Tarsiidae > Tarsius > Tarsius wallacei. The sequence goes on from CAUYQG010208854.1 coordinate 41,134, forward strand.
AGCTCTGTGGCTGTTATGATCTCCCAAGATCAACCTCTGGGTCTACAATCTGCTGAAGTCTTTTGGAGGATTTTTAAGGCAATGAATGCTTTTTGGAAATTTCTCCTATGTACAGTAGTCTGGGAGAGAAAGAACATTCTCCCAGCTTATTGCTCACTTGACAAGACCACAGCTGTCTACAGTTCTGCTGAGTGCCATCATTGGGGCTGTGCGCAGAAGCAGGTGAGCACTTAGGGGTCTATGCTATGCACTGGCTGTTCCAAACGCAGGCCTCAGATTGCATTGCAAAACCTAACAGGCAAGATTTTCTAGTTGCTCAATGTCTTTAAAATCTCCATATCTCATGCTGGGAACCTTATGAAAGATGCAAAGTATACCTCTTTTGATACTATCTTACTGCCTTTCAGAAGCCTCTTGCCCCAGGTGCCCTCAGCTTGGGACTGTCCCCACCAGTGACATCCCAACTTTACATCCTTCCTTCCAGCCTTCCCCATTCAAAATGCATCTGCCTGTGTCCCATGCCTGCAAGGCTGTATTCCCAGGTGTGACTTTGTTTAATAGATGCTTTCTGGGGGGAAAAAACAATACACACACACACACACACACACACACACACCAAGACACATATATATCAACCCTAAAACAGTGAAAATTAAATATAAAAATTCCAATTCTGAAAATACATATCAAATCAAACCATGTAGCTTATTAGTAAGGCAAGCCTAGATGATTTTTCCCATCTGTCTTTCATTCATTAAAGAAATGTTTATTAGCCATTGCTAATAGCAAGGCATAGCAGAAGATGTTGAGATGATAGAGAGCTTACTTTTAAGGAGTCTGCAAGATGATAGATAAGAAATAGACATCAATAAGTGCAACATAGAGTATTACAGGACTTCTAACAAGTGAAAACTACTTCCTCCTTAAAAACAGGGTATCTGCATATATTTAGGGCCAATTTCTGACACAATATACATACAATCATGATTACGCTTCTTTCAACTATGCACACTAGTCTTACCAAAACCCCAACTGGCGTAACCCTTTTCTCTGTTTATGGTTTAATGGCAGTAATAGGAAGTGGAAGGAAAAAGTAACCTGATGAGGAAAGAAAAGCAATACACAGCTTATAAAAATATCCAGAAAGACTTTTTTCTTCCTAGCTGTCACTGATTTTAAAAACAAAAAGAAAATCTGCAACCTGAAAAAGAAAGCACAGAACTGGGCACTGATTTGATTTCGTAGGAGAGTAGAACATTGTTAAATGCATCACAATCCTTTACACTTCTTGTACGAAGGGGAGCCTGGACAGGGAAGGGCATCAGAAGATCATTTTCCCAGTGCTGCTTATCTATATGTTGCTAGGATAAAATTTAAAATATTCATCAAAAGTGATTTAGAAATATTTACTGGTAGAGGAATAGCATTCCAGGCTTCTGTATATTTCCTTGTCACCATTTCAGAAATCTTACCTACCTGGCAGATTGCTTTGCTTAAAGTGAAAAAAAAAAATAGTGGTATCTATTTTAAGCATCATGATCCTTAATTTTTTAATCTTCTGTTCTTGAGTTCTAAAATGAATCCATTCAAAGCTGTACATATGCATTAAGAAGCACAAAAAGTCATCTTTTATTTTCTCCCCAAAACATGAAAGTCTTTTTATTCTGTTTTAAAAGACTCTTTTAAAACAATTTTCTAGCCAACTTTCTAATCCATATATCATCAAACACTAGGACCCAGTTTTTCTGGATGCAATAACTGGTATAACATCAGGTATAGCCACTTCATCCCTCATCATCTCATGGAAAAGTAGTGCCAGTGTCCAAGTGTTTGTATCCACAAAATTTATAGGTTAAAAACCTGCTGGATGCAGTTGCTCATGCCTGTAATGCTAGCACTTTGGGAGGCCAAGGTGAAAGGATTACCTGAGCCCAGAGTTTGAGACCAGCCTTAGCAACATAATGAGATCTCGTCTCTACAAAAAAAACAAAAAAACTAGCCAGGCATTGTGGCACACACCATAGTTCCAGCTACTTGGGAGGCTGGGGTGGAAGGATCACCAGAGCTCAGGTGCTGCAGTGAACCGTGATCATGTAACTGCACTCCAGCCTGGGTGACAGAGTAAGACTCTGACTCAAAACAAAAACTAACACCCAAAATGATATCAGGAGGTGGGACCTTTGAAAGATTATTAAAGCCCTCATGAATGGGATTAATGCTGTCATAGAAAAGACCCTACAGAGGCTCCTCACCCTTTCCACCATATGAGGACACAGCTAGAAGGCACCATCTATGAACCAGAAAGTGGTCCCTCACCAGATACTGAATCCACTGGTACCTTGATATTGGACTTCCCAGCCTCTAGAACTGAGAGAAATATATTTCTGTTGTTTATAAGCCACCTAGATTATGACATTTTTGTTACATCAGCCTGAATGGACTAAGACAAACAACTTCTGAGCAGGGCCAAGGCCTGCTCTAGGAAAAGAGAATGGGAATGCAGTGTTCAGGAAGTCTCTCTCTCTCCCACCTAAACTGCTCAATTTTTACCAAATCCCCCAAAATAATAGTTAATAGTAGCTTATACTAAGAATTCATAAGGAAATGCCTTAAGACTAACAAAGATTTCAAGACATATTCCAGGAAGATGTCCCTAATTTATTCACTTCTTCAAATACCCAAACCCAAGATATGCCAGCAACATGCCCAGTAGGTTCTGAGTTAGATGTGTTTGCCCAAAGTTATTGATCAAGACAGAAAACTAACCTACCAGACCACTAAACTTCAAGAATTCTCTCTCTCTCTCTCTCTCTCTCAAAAATAACAAACAAATAAAAATAAATAAATAAAAACTTGAACTTTTTTACTTGAGAAACACATGCATCTTCTATAAATTATTCCCTAACCAGTGGTCTCTTCTACCTCTTAATAATTGACCATTGATCACAGCTTGCTTTGTTAGAGGTGGGGTGTAATTAGAACATCTTAGATCATACTGCTCTCTATCCCCTCAAGGACACTTCCAGGATTCTCCAGCACTGCTGAAATACTTGGTGACCTCAACAATTTACACAATGCCTTCAACATCCTCATTTCTCACTGATGAATTCCAACCATTTGCCCAAGCCACCTTCAGTTCATTCACAAGTCCTGCTGCCAGTACCTCTCAGTTTCCAAACTCACCATTATTATGCTGTTTGTTTTCTATCTGGCACCATCTCTTGATGTCTTTCATTTCCTTAGTTCTATCAGCTTAATTTTCTCCACATCCAACCTCAATGTCAGACATTGCAACTTTATTCTTGCCACTCCTCAAAATGTTAACCTTTCTATCTAAGTAACTCATAACTCGTATCACCAACCCCTGATCAAGTGGGCCATGCCTCTTTCTCCTTTCCCTGAACTGCCAACATTGGCAAGCAAAACCAGTAGCTAGAGTTAACTGACTCTTCTACAAATGCACACCATAAAGTTCATGGCTTACCTTCCCGCATGGACAAAGATGAAATGGTCTGAAGTGTACAACATTTGTTGCCCCTGGTAAAGTCTCAAGGTATTCCAGCTGTCTTAGCCTTTTCTCCCAGTCTTCATCATGTGCTGGAATTCCCTGAAGGTGACAGCCCTCACTTCCTCTCCCACCAGGATATCAGCTTACTTCAGAAGCCTGGAGGGAAGAGAGAGTTTAGTAGTATGTGCAGTGCACATTCCACCATTCGCCTTTCTAAGCTATGGGACAAGTCTGACTATAAAAGCCCCCATAGCAGACTTTTGATGTTCAAATCCTGGGTCTACTGCTTATTTGCCATGTGACATTGGGCAACTGACTTAATTTCTCTGTGCCTCAATTTTCTCATCTGGAAAATAGAATAGTAATGCCTAACTCCTCTATTGCTGTGAGGATAAAAGGAAATTAGCACTTGTAAGTAAATGTTAGTTGTTTTGAGCTAGTGAAGAAGAGCATTCATTTTACTGCATGGACCTTCAAAAAATAAGCTGTGTCCCCCTCCGCTAGGGTCCTCGTCTAATTTCCATCACCATTTCCTCTTCCCCAGGATTCTCAGCTGCATATTCAAATGTCCCCATACAAGATGATGTTCCCCACAATCCCTCCTTCTGAGAAAGTAAAATACTAAGGTTTTACTTATTTTATCTTTTTTAAGCTTTATTTTTCATTTGGTCCAGGACTTGGGAGAGGGTTCCCGGATGGTTAAAAAGCTGCCTGTTGGCTGGAGCAGGAGGTTCAGATAGAAGCCCTGATACTTTGAGATGGACTCCCCCAGAGGTCTCTGGGGTCCTAGTCGTGCTTGAGGGCAGGTCTTCAGAAGAGATACTACTCGCCCAGCCCAGCCTCGGCCGGGCCAGTTGGCGAAGGTTGGTCAGGTGGTCACCCATCTTCTTGATTAGTTTCACTTCCTCATCTAGGAGGTGGTTCTCCAGGAAGTCACCGAGATGGAGGTTTGTGCTGGCAGATTCCAGGGTGTGAAGATCTAAAAGGGCTTGGTTCAGGTTCTTCTCTGGAGCCATAGCGGCTTCCACGGCCCCCAGGGTTTTCCCCCACTCATCCTGAGACGGCTTCTGGATATCCTGGAAGAGGGCGTGGCTGCCGTGCTGGTTTTTGCATCTTCAAAAGACGCTGGGCCCTCGGGGTCCTCCTGGGCCAACTCGCGGAAGAAGTGGTGGCCCATGCCTTCCAAAGCCACGTCGTTGTGGTCGAAATAGAAACCCAGAGAGAGGCAGGTGTGGGAGGCCCGCAGATGCAAATTGACCGGGTGGTTGACGGCTGGCTGCCTTCACCTCGGTGGAATAATTCTGGAGAACCCGGGAGCTCACGGTTGGCCGACAAGAAGGAGCTAACACAAAAACGGTGTTCGCTCGTCCCAGAGACAGAAGGTGGCCGAGAAGGTGGTCTACGAAGTTGCAAGTGGAGAGGAGATCGGAGGACAGTGGAGGCTGGAAGAGAGGGAGTCCCTGGGTCTGTTCCATCCGAACACTGTTGAAGCAAGAGACAGATCCACGGCACCACTGAACGCGCTGTGTGGTATTTTATCTTTTATTCTTTGGGTTCCATTAGTGCTATGTCCCCTGCCAAACGGAAGGCAAGAACTTGCCTTAGACTCCTCCTTCATCCTCCAAAGGGCTAAGACCATTGTAGGTGCTCAGTAAATACTTCTGAATTCGACTTTTTGACTTGATCTTGGTGTTCAAATTAATAAAACTTCCCAGAGTGGCCTGAGATGTTCATTCCTCACACCTGAAGAAGCCCGGCCCATCACTCTCAAGACCCAGCAGCTCCAGACTCAAGAGTTTGGCCTTCCAGGTATCAGGATCCATCAGGATTTGTTCCCACATCAGGACACACAAGTGTCCCTCCACTTCGTTTTTGTTGTTGTTGTTTGTTTGTTGTTCTGTTTTGGTTTTTTGAGTTGGTATCTCAATCTGTCACCCAGGCTGGAATGTAGTGGCATGCTCACGGCCACCCCAGTACTGACCTGCTGGACTCAGGCGATCCTTCTGCCTCAGACTTCCAAGTAGCTGGAACTACAGGCGAGCACTATTATGCCTGGCTGATTTTTTTATTTATTGTGGAGACAAAGTCTCACCATGTTGCTCGGGCTGGTCGCGAACCTGTGGGCTCAGACAATCCTCTTGCCTCAGCCTCCCAAAGTACTGGGATTACAGGCTTGAGCCACCACACCCGACCCCCCTCCACTTCTAATCAGGTGACTTCTAATATTCTCTGACTTGCCTTCCCTCAGACTTCAGGGAAATTAACATGGGAGACTTGTTTTGGTAGCAGATCCTAGAGTCTGCATCCCAGAGATGATGATTCAGCAGGTTTGGAGGGGAGATCAGGTATCCAGATTTTTATCAAGTCTCTGGGTGATTCTGATGAAGATGATGACCTTTCTGGAGGACAGGGGAATGGGTCTTATCCTCGGCTGTTTTTCCAGGACCCAGCCCAACATTCATACATGCTTGTTGATCAGACCCCAAAGCAGCCAATACTATCTGGGAGCAAACCAATATGGAAGTGAATTAAAGTTGGGACATTAGGGATGAGACTGGAGATTTCACTGGTGCTTTTTCTGCCCCATCTTTTTATCTGCTCAGAGCCATTTTCAGCCTCAATTTGCACCTTGTTGACAATTCTCTGGCTGGTCCTGGGAGCATCTAGCTCTCTTACATCATTACCTTGGCTCCCGCAGTTACACGTGGGCATGAGGTTCTGTGTTCTACCATCCGTACCAGCCTCAAAAATAAGCTCAGGTGACTAGAGATTACAAGCAATCTGGAGGAAAGAGAAGAAGCTCGGGCTAAATTCCAAGATGAAACTGAGCCAAGAGTGCTCAGTCCTCCTCTCTGTTTTCCTTTGGCTTTACAGGAACTGGTGGCTTTGGGAAAATTGAGGCTGTGGCTGCCGGCATTTGTACGTGTTGTCTGATGGGGAATAAGATGATGATTAGGTGGGCAGGGAGTGAAGCCAATGCAAATGTTGTGGGCTGAAAAAAAAATGCTTAAGGAGTTTTGAAATCTTTTGCAAAGCTGTTTCCCATTGCATCCTGACTTCTGCCCACCCACCATCCCTTCCATACCCCAGCTCCATCCAGAAAGTAAAGCAGAGGCAGGAAGAACAGCTTCTCAGATAATGAGTGCTTGGGGTGGCTCAGTGTGAGAGGTAAGAAACAGGCTAGCTGGGTCTCAGTCACAATTTCTTCACCCATCTTTTTTCCTTTAGGCTCAATTAACTCCTTCGAAAAATGAGGTGGAGAGGCAATGGAACTCAGGCTTTTTGCTGTTTGACACCAAAATAAGCCTAAGATCCAAGTTCTTTTACCTGCTCCTTCTTCAAAGTATAGCATCATAGGAAGCTCACCTCTGTGAGCTGCAGAATTCCTGAAGCCATCAAATAAGAACAATTTTGATAGCCTCCATTTTACAGATATTGATGCACAGAAAACTAATAAACAAGAGTAAACACCTAGAAATGATAAATTATTATAAATTTGTACAGTCATCTCAAGAATGATGGTGTTCTGCTGTCTTCTTCATTATTAATGAACTAGACAACCTTATTTAAAATAGACAATGGTGACTAGCAAGAAGATAAATATTTCACATTTTGCATTCAAGACCTGCTCTCTACAAAGAGAAATTTCATCTTATAAATATCTCGTGTTATTTATTTAATTACTTCATTGTATACTGTTCTTTCCCACCTGAATTTATATGTGGAAAAAAACCCAGATTGTTTGTTCCTTTGTACTTGAAAGTCAGTCATTCCTGAATTTTGCACTAAAAAATCATTTTAACACATTTCCCTTTGCCTCTCTTGGATTTTAATATTTGAAAATGGGTAACTGCTTATCTTCTACAAAGATAGTAATTTACTACTCATATAGCTCAACTCCAAAACTGTAAGAGAGAACACAGAACTCATGCAATGACACCTTTTTGCCACGCCAATTTCAGCCAATCCTAATACTTATTACTCGCCAATTCTCAAAAAATAACACAAGGGTGCTATGTGGAAATCCCATCATCACCCAAACTCTTCATTCAGTCTTAGTAGAATGCATTGCATACAACTAGCACTCACTACATGTACATTACCTAATCTGATCACTTGTCTTAGTAGGTTCGGGCTGCTGTAACAAAGTATTTTAGACCGTATGGCTTATAAACAACAGAAATTTATTGCTCAAAGTTCTGGAGGGAAATGCAAGATCAAGATGCCAGTACATATGGTGTCTAGTGGGAACCTCCTCTTGGCTTCATGGATGGTGTCTTGTTGCTGGGTCCTCACAAGACAGAACCAGCAAACAAGCTCCCTCAGGCCTCTTTTAGAAGTACATTACTCCTATTCAAGAGAGCAGAGTCCTGATGACCTAATCAACTCCCAGGGCCCCATTTCTTAATATAATACTATCATCTTAGGGGTTAGGGTTGAAAAAAATGAATTCTGGCGGGACAGAAACATTTAGACCACAGTCCCACTCTTGAAGCAGATTCCAAATGATGTGAGAGCATACTGCCTTGTATTTAAATTGTACCTTCCGGTTTAAGACATGCTTTAACGTATCTGGTTTGATTTCCACATTAATTCAGCCATTAGCCCATTTTACAGAGTAAGATGCTAAACAAAGGCAAGAGGCCATTTCATTGCTTACAAAAAAGCTAAAACGATTTCAAATGACAAGTGAGAGATTTTTGTAATCCTCTCACTTTAAGAAATGTTAATAGAGATAAGGCAAAGTAAAATACACAGAGTGTTGTAAGCCAACAGATCTGAACCCAAGTTATGTTTCTGCCACTTATTAGCTGTGTAACCTTGGGCAAGGTATCTATCCCTTGAAATGCAAGTTTTCACCTATAAAAATCAAGCTGATAATAAGCTACTTCTTCTCCAGGTTGTTATAATGGTTAAATAAAATAAGTCAAGTAACATGCCTTGCTTTGATGCTTGTCTCTCAGTAACCACTCAGAAAAGAATGCTTTATAACAAAAGTACACAGTGCCACCTGTTCCTCCTAATTAACACCCCTCATAAACACACCCAAATGAAATAACAAACCAAGTAAAAGTCTCTCCATGTCCCTAGGAAGATATAAAAAACACACCAGTTTATAATCAAAAACACTGTTTCTGTATCTCTTGTAATAATTAGGTCTTTATTCCAAGGGGCTTACAGAAGCAGATCTTCCTTAGTCTAGATATAGAGAGTTTGGAAAATGAGCCTCTTCTGTGGCATTTTTCCTTTATCATATTTGACCTATACAGAGAGGCTTTCTTATTCCTCTTTACCATTGATTAATGGCACATTTCACAGGTGATTTACACTCTTTTAACTCATGATGTCCATCATGAGAAGGCTGACAGAGTCATAATCTTTGGTTTATCCACCTGTCACATTTCAGTAACCTAACCTGGGAAACAGATATCACTCTTTGTCAAAGGAACTGCTTCGTGCACTTGGGTAGTCTATGTTCCAGGCTTCCTTCCTCCCTTCCTGCTCCTGCTCAGACACCAAGAAAATGGGATTCCTTTAGGGAGGGCTTGGATGAAATCCAACTCAAAGACATATAATTGGCAGTTTTTTCATCTTTCAAAGGCCTTTTCAATAGTCATGATGCTACAGTCAGACTTGCTTTGATTCACACAAAGCATTGCCTCACCTCCAAGACTGTTGCTAGGATATGGGGGATATCACAACTCCTGAATACATAGGCGGAAGGAAAAGATTTTCCTCCTCCTTACAAATGTCATTCCAATTCTTCCTCTGCTTTTCTTCAAGGCCAAACTGAGGACAAAGAATAGGGTTACCAGAATGGAGTATTCAAAATAAAAGTCAGAAACCAGAGGGACCAGTGCTTGACTGGGAATGGGGGTGAGGAAGGCCCTGTGGGAGAGAAAGTTTCAATTGTGACAGTCGTGAGGTGACTACTGTGTGGACCACATCCAAAACCAGGGAGGATGGTTGCACACACATGTTCATGCATCTGTGTGTGTGTGTGTGTGTGTGTGTGTGCATGCGCACGCACACATTGCAGAGAGGGGAGAGAATTAAAAATCGCCAAAGACTGAAATGTCCCCATTCTTCCCTGTCTAAATTTAGTCAGTAAGTCAGAGAAAGGAGGTCTTGAATTTATTAAGCATAGAACAGCTTGAGGCCCTATTAATATGTAAGTGTGGTACCTGGAAAGGCTAGCTTATTAAAGGATTATCCACTGGAGTAGTTTTTAAATACATCCACAGAATCTTTGATACTCCTCCCTTCAAATGGTGGAGCCCAATTTCCTTTTTCTGAAGTTTGTATTGTATCTAGTGACTCACTTCCAGCTAAAAGAATGTGGTAGGGTGGCAGCAACACTGTCAGGAAATTAGGACATAATAGGACGAGCAGCTTCCATTTTTACATTCTCTTTTGTATCATCCACTCTGGGGAAAGCCATGCCATAAGGACACTCAAGCAGCCCTGTGGAGATGCTTACAAGGAAGGGAACTGGAGTCTCCTGACAACAGCAGCTTACCAGAAACTGAAGCCTCCAGCAAACAACCATGTGAGTGAGCCATCTTAGAAGCCTATCCTTCTGCTTCCAAGCCTTAAGAATGACTGAAGGCCCAGCCAGTATCTATCTTGACTGTGATCCCATGAAAGTCCCAAGCCAGAATCATTTGGCTAAACTCCTCCCAAATTCCTGATCCACATAAACTATGAGTTAATAGACATTTGTTGCTTTAAGCCACTCAGTAGTGGGTTAATTTGTTTTGCAGCAATAGGTATTTAATAAGTCCATTTTCCTCTAGTAACATATTAGTTTAGAATAGTTGACCACCCAGCCACTGAGGAAATTAGATCTAGGACTAAATTATTTTAATGAGAAAGGAAAAGTCAGATTTTTTTTACATCCTTTTATCATTCATTCATGTGGACAGAGAAGACAGGTCAGGGGAATACACAGCGGGAACTCTTATGACACCAGAGCCAGTAGAGCCCAAGAGGAGGTACAAGTGATTCCAAGAGGAACTATGACCTTTTCCCAATGTTCCCTAGCACTTTCACCTTGGTCATCACAGGTCTGGGCCCTCCTTCTGCTCCCAGATGATGAGATTCAACTACACACAACGGGGCACAGGCAACAAGCACAGAAAACCAGAAGCAGAAAGAAGACCAATCATGGTCAAGAAAGGTCTGAATATTCAACCTGACTACCCTAAGAGTGAAGGACTGATAGTTCAAAGAACTCCAAAATTCTATAAAGACCAGCATGTGCCATCCACTGTATAGGTTTAAACAACTAGACTAGCCAATATGAATATAACAAGGTTCCTAGTGATAGTCCCTAAACCTAGCTATATATTGAAACACGAGGAGCTTTGGGAAAAAGCAGATTACTTGGCATCATCTCAGAACCTATGGAATCAGAATGTCTGGAAGTGGGCCCAAGGCTGCAGTTGGGAAATCATAAACATCTCAGAGTCAGAAAGCATTGGAAGATGTTAGACTGTGGTTTGGGTCACATGGTTACCTTGCTGGCCCCAGATTCTCTATCTACAAGGAAGGAATTGGAACAACTTCTCCACTTTCTCACAAGAATGAAGAAACAATAAGTAGATGATGCCAGAACACCTTGAGCTCATCAGAAAGTTACCACATAAATAGAGGGTTTGCACTTGCTATTATTCTGCTCAAGGATCTTATTTGTTTATAGCCCTCTTTGAGTAGCTGCAGAAACCTACTTCCTTTGGGGGGAAAAAAAACCCTTTGAAACTGATCAGTATCCACTTGCAGTGAACAACATGCAAAGTGGGGCTTTTTCAAGGACATTTACTTTGAAAGTGGCCCTCAAAACAACCAGGTTTTGGGGGGAGGGGAGTGTGTGTGCGCGCACGTGTGCGTGTGCACACATGCAATTGGTAAAGAGTCAGAGTCTCATATTCATGGCTTGCTGTATCTTGGCACTTGTGCCCATCAACCTGGGAACTGGATGATATTCTGGTAGCACAGGCTCTTATCACAGAAGCTCATCTGCAATTACAGCCCTGAGAAACCACTAATAGCATCTAGTAGATGTTTCCAAAAGCATTCCCAGTTTATAACTATTCGTAGAATAGAATATTCAGAAAAACACAGGAAGGAAATACACGAATATGTTGACTATGGTTATTGCTAGATAGTGGGGTTGCAGGTAATTCAATACTTTTCTTCTTATGCTTTTATGTTGTTTACATTTTTTTTACAATAGCCATGTATTACATATAATTAGAAAATAATGTGTTGGGGTTTTGTTACAACAAACAGGAGGAGGGGGGCGGGAGGCATTGTTATCAGACCCCAGAGGCTGAGGCGGTCTGGAGAAAGCAGAATCTTTCAAGGGGAGCCAGCCTTCGGAGGGGAGCTAGGACCACAAAGGCAGGGCCTGCTTAGGAGCTAGAGACACTGCTAAAGATGCTACCTGAGGCCAAAAGGGGACAGAAGGCCAATATCTCCCCTCCTCCCTCACTCCAATTTCCTGCCCATGCCTCTCTTTGGCCAACCCTGACTGTGCAGGGCAGAACCTGAGAACAACAAGAAATCAGTCTGAGAGCAAATAGGAAAATTACCAGCACCATCACTTTTCATAATTATTTTCCATTTTATCTATCAACATTTGGGAGCACAGGGAGAGATAAGCCCACACTCTCCTACTGCACTCCTGGTACTGCCACACCAAAAAGAGAATGCATTTTTAAAGCACTGTGAAAACCACCTAGCTAGATTGCATAAGTTCATTTTTTATGGAAAGGCCCTAAGGCATCAAAACCAGAGTGGGAGGAAGGAGTACAATTCACAAAATGAACTGTATTGCTCATTGGGAATGTTTTATATGCAGGTTTAGATATTTAGGCCTATTCATAAAATTTATAAACAGATAGCTCTGGTGGATAAGGTTTCATCACTTATTTGCAAGAGGCAGAAGAGAGTTACACAAGGCTACATTTTGGAGGTAAGGCATCGCTTTCTTTGTCTTCTTTGTTCTTTGTGTAACCAGGTACAGCTCTGAAGGATGGCGACTCCATTACAACAACAATAATAATCGACTTAAAAGAAAGAGACAATCAAATACTCACCAAACCAAGACAGTGCAGACTTTTTGTGGTTTTACCAGTTCTGAATGAGAAGCAGCACCTATTTCTGCAATAACTAGTCACACACTTCTCCTAAAACAGCGTCAGATTCTATCATGGTTTATGAAATACACTCTAAGTGTGGGTTAGCCAGGTTTCCTTTTTAATTCTCTTTATACACACCTCCCATTCATTTATTAGAAGGTTTAAAACTACAGCCTTTGCTAAAAGCCAGTCCACAAACACAATAAATTTTTTTATTAAAATATTTAAGCCCCAGAACAGCAGCAATAACATCAAAACTAAATGCTAGCAGCTTGCAACGGCAAATCTCAAGTGGCCCTTCCACCACATATCCCTGTTGAAAAAGGCAGCGTTTCACACTTTGTCCTGAAAGCTATGAAACCCAGCCTCTCCAAGGCTAGGAAGAGTAAACAGAGCTAACCAAAAGCTTGAATTGTCTAAAGATAAAGTCATAAGCCTTCCAAATTCCTTTCCTCTATTCTCTCTATAATGGACAGTTAGGTGATGAAAGAAAGAAAGAAAGAAAGAGAGAGAGAGAGAGAGAGAGAGAAAGAAAGAAAGAAAGAAAGAAAGAATTACAGCATGGAGTTGAGATTGCTATGAGTGTGCTTAGCAAGCTACAACACCCTAACCATGAAGACCTAAAGAGGGTCAGGAACTGTTGCTAACCCTAGGAAGGGCAAAGGGTCAACTTAGCACCAACAGATAGAGGCACTTGTATACATTGCTTTCTAACAAATCCATACAAATAAGAATTAGCCGGGTGCAGTGGCTCATGCCTGTAATCTCAGCACTTTGGGACGTGGAGGTGAGAGGATTGCCTGAGTACAGGGGTTTGAGACTAGACTGGGCAACATGGCGAGACCTCATCTCTAAAATAAATCAAAAAATTAACTGGGCATGCTAGCACATGCCTGTAGTTCCAGCTACTTGGAAGGCTGAAGTGGAAGGATTGCCTGAGCCCAGCAGGTCAAAGCTGCAGTGACTGTGAGCATGCCACTGCACACCAGCCTAAGCGACAGAGTAAGACTCTAACTCAAAAACAACAACAACAACAACAACAAAAAAGAATTAAGTGCCAACTATGTGTCAGACATAATTATATTTCCCAAACCAAACCCAAGAAACCAAACAAAAAAAGAAAGAAAGAAAAAAATGTTTGCTACACAGAATATTTTAATGAGGACTGCCCTAGAAATATAGGCCTTTAGGTCTGTGAAGTCAGGCCCAGAGAGGCCCTGGGACCAGAGGGTGTGACTTTCTTCCAGAAATCTGCCTAGAAGACCTGCCCACATGGGCCCTTTTCCAGAAAATTCTGGAATTGTTGAAATCCCTTTAATAGGGGCAGAGTTCCGCAACTGGCAATAAAAAAAACCTCAAATTGCAAACACACCTGGGAAAGGTAACAATGTTAACTTGATTTCACACAAAGTCTAAATAGCTGCTTTCTTGAAAGTGGTTTCAATGTGAAAGTGAGGACAGTGATAACAGGCAGGAGATACAAGACAAGGATTGTGTGTACCTGAAAAAAAGTTGTCCTCTGGAGGAAGAAAATAAGAGCAAAAGGGGTTGCCTGAAATAAACTTTATTTATGCCACACTTTTGCCCAGGAAACTTACTTGCTCACTTTCACATTCCTCTGCATACAACAGATACATACTAACATCTAGTCCCGAGGACCCTATTCCAGCTTGGTTTAGGCTTAAGGACAGCCCCACAGGTGGAAGCCAGAGTAGATTCCAGCGTTGTCTTGAGCTCACAGCAGCAGCAGGAGGCTGCCTGTTCTGCATCCAGGGAGAAAGCATCACCAACATGAAATGCAGACAGCTGCCCAGGGAATGGGTCAAATTCTGAGGAAAAAAGCAGAGAAGCCCATGTTCCTTCAGAATATTGGTTGGATTTTTCAAAGACCATTTTTTCCTGTTTTGTTTTGGGGTCTGGTAATCCCAGCTCTGCAATGCACTTGTGAATTACATTGTAATAGAGTTCCCCATAATAGCTAAGTATCATTTAACTCTCCCAGCAATTCTGTAAAGCAGATACCATAATTGCATTTTAGAGATAAGAAGACTGAAGCTTAGCAAAGTTATATGACTTGCCCAAGATCATAAAACTAATGGCAGGTACTAGAATTTGAGCCCAGATCTACCTCCCTTTTGAAACCTCCAAGTTCCTGAGAGTAAACATTATCAGGATATAAATCTACCTGTATTTCAACCAACTTAAAAATTGCTTCCTTAACACCACATATTCCACAAACAAGCATATTAACTCACAGTTAGGTTGTTTTCTATCCCTCTCACCTTGGAAAACTTTCTTTCACCTCTTCTCCTTCCCTATATACCCACTCCCTTCTCTTCATCCTCTGCCCTTTTCTTTCTTACCTCTCCCTGAGGACATTTCTTCTCTTTCTTTGCATAACTGAATGTTCTCAAAGCAGAAATAATTAAGCTAAATTGGTTTGACTTGACAAAAACAATTTCAAAAACCTTTCTCATGCAGGGCTCCTCGTCTGAAACACAGAACACAGAGAGTCAGCTTTCCCAAATCTCCCAAAAAAGTACATAAATCATATTATTCTAAATACATAAGTGAAAAATGAATTCATTACAACAGTGGACACTTAACTCTGTTGAAGAATCTCGACTGAGCAAAAAATACTTTTGTACCTAGAAAGCTAATGGGAAATTAGAAGAAGATAATGGTTTTTGCCATTCATAATTATATGATATAGGAGTGATAAGAAATCAAACATACATGAAACAAGTAGTAGGCAAATCCAACTAAAAATACAAGAAAGCAAAAACAATGATTAGATTTAGGAATAAACCCAAATAGGGAATTGTGTCATTCTCATAAACCAATTTTTTGACATTCACATATCACCTGTGCTATTGTTTACTTAATATTCCTATAAATATTTTAAGTTTTTCTGCCTAAATTTACTTCACAAGAAACCTTATATCATTATCAAAATCAGATAATCAGTATCCTTCACACCAAAACCAAAACAATTAAAGACTTACCATTACCCAGATAAACCTGTCTCCTTTACATAACAAGAAAAATAGAAAGGAGAATTGGAAAAAAAAGAGTAACTTCCTATGTGATTCAGTTTTATGAAATATTAGGGTCTCAGCCCCATCTGTAATCACTTTGACCATCACCAAAGCTACTCTTCTCACTGTGGGAAACCCTATATTTTAAAACTCAGTCAACAAATTCTTGCTGAGCCCAGGAATGTTCATTGCGTGGTGCTTGAAATTACAAAGTCTCTTTGAATGAAGAACTGATATTCTAATTTTGGAAGAACCACTCCACTACAATATGGCAGATGCTCAAAGTCAACTCCATCTGCCTCCTTAGAGGATACATAAAACCTTGCTACATGTAACACATTTCAAGTCCCTAGGACCCCAGGAAAAGAAAATGGTTGCCTAGACAAAATCCAGCTTCACAATAAACAATCAAATCTCTATCAACCAAGGAGTTCCTAAGCAAGGACAGAGACAACCACAGAGCACAGATTTAAAGATTAAGTTCACACAACTAATCAGTCTCTGATGACATGGATCATTTGCATGATTCTGATTATTAACCAAAATTCTAAAGTCCCATCCCAGGGTACACTTCTTGCTCATGTTTGAAGGCTCTTATTGTAAGAGCTCCTCCATGAAATGATATCCTAATTGCTATGAAAATAATCAAGCTACCACTTAACACTCTTGTCACAAGATATTTATTTTTAGCCTCTTACCCTTTACCATGCTGTAGAAACCTCTACTCGCCCGGTCCCTTTTATTTTTTGAAGATTATACACATTAGAATAAAGAGAAACAAGAAAATGTCAATAAACAAAACTTAAAGTAGAATTTATTCTCCCTCCTCACAATTATTCCTATAATAACTACAAACACAAACACAGGGATCATTATATTTCAGCAATTGTCATGGTGACAAAGTAATGCCAGACAGCTGCATATGATTTTTTAAAATGTTTCCTTTTGTTAAAATATTTTAAACACTGTTTGGATCCCTATACCAGCTGGTCAGAAATGGATTTTGGTTCGCATTATGTTATAATGTCTCTAAGGCCACAGAGTCTCAGACTTTTTGAAGTCCCCACATTAACTGGGTGCACATGTGTAAATAAGGAAAGCCAGCTTACAGCTTGGAGGTTTGTAGTTCTGGATCTCACTCCCACAATGGTTGAAAAGTTCCCAACTTGATTAACTTTCAGAGCCCATAAAATGCTTTGAGCTCCTCTAAGAAAGACGCTATATAAATACAAAGTATTATTATTAGGTGGCACTGGAATTTATTAACAGTTTAGTTATTCCATCGTTTCTTGGCACGTAGTTTTTGTTCTGGTTTGCACAAATCTACCTGTACAGCTAAAGCAAAATTTGACCCCATGATCCAAAAAGTCACCCTCTCTCAGACGGTAATGAAAGCAGAGATACTTTCCTTAGCCAGAAATGGTTAATGAACCTTGCATGCTGTTGCTACCTCATGTCTCAACTACCCATACGTAAAGTCAGGCTAAGCCAACCCCAGGGTCAGCCAAACCATGTTATTCAGGTGGCACCTCTGGTAAGCCATTGCAATTACCTTTCATAATACCTACTGCAAAAACAAGTGCATCCAAAACATTCTTATATTTTCTTAACTTGTTTTCTCATTCAATAATTTAGCTAAACTTCAATGTCGCCTCTTTTAAAATATATATTTCTAGATTCAATTCTGTTCATAAATCTAGTATCTATCAAAACTCACAATTTATTTGCCTATCATATAAGTGATATTTATTGATTTTCTATAATAGTTTAAAGAAAAACTCACACATACAGTTCTATGAGTAAGGCACTGTGGTATGTTTTAGAAAGGAAGGAATATAGAATATAAAACACATCCAAAGAATTTAGGATTCAAGTGATGAAATTAGACATATGTCCCCTGAAAGCTGCTTAACAACATAGAGCAGGGAGTTGAATGAATTAAATCAGACATTAGATTAATTACAAATGAATATACCAGCAGGTAGAGGAAGAGTAAAATTGAGGAATGCACTACCAAAGTCGAGTTGGAGCTAAATTAGAGGTCCAGGTCCATTCGAATCACGTGAAAAGCTTTAAAATAATAGTGATACCCAGATCCTACCCTAGACCAATTAAATTAGAAGCTTTAGAAGTGGAGTCCAGGCATAGTATCTTCAAAAGCTCCCTAGGTAATTCTAATTATCTAGGGAGCCAGGGGTGAAAACCACTGGACAAGACTTAGAAGGAGTCAGTTGGACACAAAAGCAGTAAGAACAAACATAAAGGTGAGAGGAGAGACCCTCAGTAAGGTGCATTTGGAGAAAAGTGAGCCAACCCAGGGTGGACGGGCAGAAGATTCTGATAGGGTAGCAGTGAAGAACAGCATGAAGGAGAAGGGCTCAGTCAATCTATGGAGGGCTTTGAAGTCTAGAACCATAGCTTGACGGATCACTTCTTCCTGGGCCATAGCCATTCTGTGCCTAATCTTTCCTCCAGATGTTAGGCTTTTTAATATTTATTTTAATTTAATACACTTTAAAACAATCATCATATTTCTAGAAACTTCACATTTTCAAGCTAACGCCCTCCCAGTTCAACCATACTTCATAAGACACTCAAGCTTTCTCAAAACTCAAAGCCCAGAAAAACTCAGTCCTTGGGATGTAGTCTCTGCAGGCCAGAGGAGCCCTCCTTCAGCCTTGGAGCTGGACACCTGCCATGTGGAAGTCGAGGTGTCTGAGCACTTTACGTATGGGTAGTTGAGACATGAGGTAGCAACAGCATGCAAGGTTCATTAACCATTTCTGGCTAAGGAAAGTATCTTTGCTTTCATTACCGTCTGAGAGAGGGTGACTTTTTGGTTGTATCACTGCATGCATGGAGAGAGTTTAGTCAATGAAAGCCTTTAAATTTGGATGGATGCAGTTTTATCTTGCTTTGTTTCAATTTGTTTTGTTTTAATAAACTGCATAGTTTTTCTATGGAAGTACAGTCAAAAAATTTTTCTCTTAACTGCAGGACTTTGCATTCATCCCTGTTCTATTTCAGCATATTTGTTTTGGCCCGCTCTCCCAGCCTCCTTCCTTGAAAGTTAATTATGTTTGATTAACATGATCTGAATGTGTCTATTTCCAAGTGCCAAAGTGAAGTGTTCATTAGCCCTTCGGTGAGATGCACAAATTACTCCACCAAATAGTAAAAAACCAATTTGGACCTTTGGGAACAATTTAACTCAATTCCAAGACACTTTCTTGTCACTTCCCTGGTACTCCTCCTACCTAAACAATTTATGTGAAGGATAAGCAGTAAGGAATCAATGAGCTAAACAAAGAAATAAGGAACCATGAGCCAAGGGTTTCCTACCAATGTTCTGTGACCTTGGATCCCTCAAACATCATCTGCACATTCTTTGTAGAAGTCCAGAGCCAGATGGCAATGTAGGCTCTCCACTTCCCTTCTGCCCCCTTGTCTCCCCACCACCACCGCCTGATTTATTTCATTCCAAGATCCCAAGCTTTAAACTATTGTTCATTATAAGCCTCTTCAAAATTGAATCTACAAGGAAAGTAATTTCTGCTTGGAAGATGGGTGGAGGAAGGCACTGCCTCCAATTAGCATTCCTTTCCAAAGAGCACCTCCACCCTTGCCTGCACTTATCTCTGGCCAGGGCCCCTTCTCCTCCTGTGTAAATCAGAAATTATATTGGCCTACTTTCCTCAGCATAGCTAATAAAAAGTTGTATGAAGCACCGTCCAGATATAATGTGGCCTATAAATGCTTTATGTTCTGCAAGTGGCATGGGACAGCCATGCATTTCTAAAGCTTAGGAGCCATATGCCTCCAAAGTTTGCATCTTAATTACAACTAAGAGAATTCCATGTGTTTGCATGTAAGAGATTCTACTTTTTACTTGGCAGGTTCATTTTTCTTAAATAAATTAGATATTCCAATTTGGGTTCTTTTTGTTCTTGTTATTTTCTACTGTTTTCTTCTGAGCAAGAAAGATTAAAGAAAATACGAAGAGTGGGAGCCTACGGGACGTCTCAGAGTTTAGAAATAAACATGAGCATGACCTCACACTGAAGGCTGATCTATCTGTGTGTGAACACGTATTTGGTGGGATCGAGTCTCTCACCTTTTTTGAGCTGGGACAGCATATGACAGGGAAGGAGGAAGAGATCTCTGGACACCAAAACAATGAAGACAAAAGGCTGCTTTACATTCCATCAGGAAGAATCGAGGTGGAACTGATGAGTCACGTGGCACCAAGCACTTCATGTTCAATTTCTACAGTTTCTAAAAGTGTTCAGCATGCTTAATTTTTCCCCTTTGCTGATATTAATAATGATAGCACTTAGCATTTCTAAAACACTTTTCATCTTCAAAGTACTATATGAACATTACCTAATTAACTAACATTAACTAATTATAATTAAACTTGCCCTGGGCTCACAAATCAGGAGAACTTTAAGAAGGGAGGGGAAAGGGAGGAGAAAAGAAAAAAAGCTTTCTTGCCAGACAGGTTTCCCAAGTTTTCTCAGATTTAATTTTGTTTCAAATTATTGTAGATTTTTTTAAGCAATCTGTGAGATAACCTAATACGCCTCCCCTGCTTCCCAATGGTTAAATATTGATGAGAACGATGGCAAACGGACTCCAGAAAAGAAAATTGTAATTCTTATAACAACTTCTATTAATAGAAGAATTTAAGTGCCACTTGTGTTTCTCTGAAGCAACATGCTCTAAAATATTGAGCCAAAGAAATCTCTTTTCCTAGAGCAACCTCCTCATTTACATCCATACATGCACACACTCGTATGCACGCACACGCACAGACACATTCTCGGCAGGCATGTGTGTGTGTGCACGCACACACGCGCACACACACACACACACACACTGCTGAGTGGTGTCAGAATTCCAGCTTCCAAGCCTCGAAGTGCAGTGAACTTAGTGTTCTAACTCATGAGCCTATTTTAGACATTTTAATGTATCTTTTGAATTTCCTTTTTATTAACCTTAGCAAAAACTTTCAGTAATATTATATCCCAAGATCAAATAAAACATCCTGTTTCCATAACTTCTAGACAGAAAAGCCATATAATCAAATGAGCCTATTTGGATGCTTATGTTCTGTACATTACACTTATCTAAATTTATACTTGAAGGAATGGGTGGGGAGATAGGGTTTAAGGCCTCTTAAAAGTTCCCTCTCGTTTTCATTCTTGAAATGTCTAAATGAAATATGTAGCTATGCTTGACTGGAAGCCGTTGCTAAGACTTTGTTCTAGTCAGTACTTGCTCAGACTCTGTCCTAAAGAATTTGCTTTAGTAACCTGCAAGTTCAGCACTGTATCAAAAAATAATGGTCCTCCATTATATAAACTCCTCCTCAAATGTCAGCATTTAGTAGGGTGGCTGTGAAAAACGTGGCAATAATGGCATAACTTGGTCTTTGTTTTCATTTTTGCTTTTGTTTTAATTCACGCTGCTTACATTGGTAATATTATTCTATTTCCATCAATAAACTAGACCTTTGTAATGTTATAGAAAAATCATTGCAACTCGCCTACAGGTTTGCTTACTTTAAAGGCCTCCAAGCTTGAAAGGCATGTAATCTTCACTTCTCTGTGAGTCTCAGAGAGAGACTGATATGGCTGGCTAACAGTGGTTACGCTCAAAAGCCAGTTATCGATCAGCTGAGATGATGTGTGTCATTTATCTCTGCTGAATTTGATCTTTTTATTGCATCCCTCCAAACCTCTGTGTAATGAGAACCCACAGGCCAGAGCCATCCACTGAAGTCACTTCCACCTTCTTATTACCCATGTGTCCCTCTATGAAGATGCACTTCACCTTTCTCCTCTGAAGACTGAATATCAGAAATAATAAAGGGCATGCGCATGAACGAAAGCTGAAAGCACCATTAAAACGTCATCCAGTAAGAGGTCAAAGCCTCTCTCGAACCCTAAATATTTTTAATTTTTCCAATATGATCCTTAGGCATCTGCTTTGCAAAGATACACAGGCATATTGGAGTTCTTACTCTCTTAACATAACTGTTTTTTGTTTGGGGGTTTTGTGGATTTTTTTGTTTGTTTTTTAGCAGCAGAATTAATTCAATGCTTGGAAAGTGTCCAATATCAAAGAAAAACTGTGTGGATTATACAGAATGCAACATGTCACATTACAAGAGGGACAATCCCTTGGGTACCCAGGTCACAGGCCTCGTTCAGAAATATGAGACGAATAAAAGAGGCCACAGAATAAATCAAAAGAGGGCATAATTTTGAAGAAAGATATTTAAAATCCTTTCCTGTAAGGCTAATGGCATGTGCCATTTTTATTTGATGGCCTGAGGCAAAGTCACCTAACAACCCATAATGCTCACAGAATCGCGTCTTTATTTTTTAGCTTCTGCCAGGGAAGTTATATGACTTCTTACGGCGTCTTATAAAAACTCAGTATATAAAATATACACAAATTCTGCAAAAGCTTGCTCTGCTACCTTAATCCTTTAGAGAGATTGATTCGCTCCTGATGAAAAACTAATTTCTGAGCCCCACCTATTTACTGAATCTAAAATCTGTTACACTCTTGATAATTGCTGTACATAATTCCAGTTTCAAATGACATAAAATCTGCCCAAGCAGCAAACAGCTTTATACAGCAAGGACTCTCCTCAAACATTGTTCTAAGTGTAAAAAAAGGAAATATTTTGTATGCCATGTGTATTGAACGTGACAATACGTAACGAGCCACAAAGATTTGGTGTGCAAACGTAATGCAAACCCAATACAAATATTTGGAGGCCAAAATTTACCATGCATGGGTTCAATACAGAGTCTATTATACAATACTTTTAAATTATTTAAATGGATATACTCAACAACGTAATTCCTGCTGAAAACTCACAAGGCTGTGATATACCGACTCCCTACCTTCGTTTCTTTGATCTGTTCTGCTTGAGAGAGAATGAGGACTCTAATTAGAAGTTGAGTTCTGAATAATTTTTTCTGAATATAGGTAAAATGACTTCAAAAACTGAAGACATCATCTTCCAAAAAAGGAAAGGTCCCCAGATCAAGGCTGTTTGGGAATTTGAAGTGAAGTGTTTCCCATGTGAAGAGGTTGGGAATGGAGGAAGGATCAATTTAGAAATTTAATTTTTCAGAAGAAACTATCTAAAATATTCAAAATATCTGCATAACATACCCATGCCATTTGCCAGGATCACCCCTTCTCCCCCTGCAAATGGGACCTCATGCTGTGAGTCTCTTTCAACCTGCAATTTGCATGGAAGTAGGGAACAGAAGCCAAGCCAGGAAGTCGGGAGCAGAATAAGAGAAACTGAGGACATGAATTCATGTTTAGTAAATGAACTAAGACAATCTCTGTAATGACTGTTACATTTCATTTGTATACCCCAAGCAAAATCTGTTAAAAATAAATTATATATGTTTAAACTGGAAGTGTTCCTAGCATAATGGTATAAGGTACCCAGGGCTAAATTGAAATGATCATTCTAAAACTACAAAAATCTCAGTAACATAAATTATAATTTCACGGTATGCCTTGAAATGGTGGTTTTGCAATAAAATTAAAATATATATTCTCAGTGTTTGTCTGGCAAATGCAAATACATGAAACAAACATGGTTAGTAAATGAACCAACAATTTGCTACATTTGAAGAAATCTGTTTTTACACTGAACACTTCAATTGGCAAAAAATCTAGAAATTTTGTCTTTCTAAAGGAATTACCATTGGTACAATTTACATGACGATCTCCAAATGATCAACAATGGTTATAACAATGATGGTTAACAAAAAATTAATAAAACCTTAAGCAACAGAGGAAAGACTCTTGCTACATTACATTTTTTTGTTCTATGTTCATAGACTTCTTCAAATAAGGGCAAACACAAACCAGTTCAAGTTCCCTTGTTGAAGAATCAAGTAGTGGTAAAACTAGAGGTTGGAATTATAAAACAAACTAAAACCAACGTTAAATTCAGTCATATTGCCCAGATGGTTTTTCCTTGCTTCTTACCTATGTTGTTTGTAAGTGTTAGTAGACAGCCCAGGGGCTAAGAAACCTGAAAATGGGGTTGCTGGTGTTTCAACAACTCACCCATTCAATAAACCTGCCACCAAAAAGAGCTTATTGAATACTCATCAATTCTATTTTTTTCAATGTAAACAAACATTCTTGATTTACTAATTTCCAGAGTAATGACACAAATTTAGCATTCTCCTTCAATGGAAAACTTGCTTAGAAGTTACTTTATTCTTTTTCTCTTTTTCAGAAGTGCATCTTACAGCACCAGCTGCTTTTCTCTGAAGGAAAGCTTATTTTTGACCGGACATACTAGCTATATTGCACCATCATCAATTCTATTTTTTAAAAAAGATATGAGCTTATCTGAAAGATGCCAGTTTGTTTGTTGTCAGTGTTGATATTTACTGAGTTTTGCGCCAACCAAGTACAGATGCTGTAAAACAGGCGTTCCAGGAACCCATACTGTTTGATCACCTAGCTCTATATATTCAGAGGAAAAAGAGGTCTGCATTACCGTATCTGCCTGAACTGTTCTCTGGGACATCTTAAGAACATTGTGTTTAAGACCATATTTAGTTCTACCTATTGAAGCCCTTTTGTGAAGAGACAATAATGCAGAGTGAAGAGACCAGGAAGCTGCTAACTTAGAGACCAATGTTCACTCTGGTCCCAGGTCTCCCACTAACCACCAGTGGCTAATAAGCTCCTACCCTTTTCACCTCAGGATCCTCATCTATAAATTGAGGCGGTTTGGCTGGTTATGAATGCTGAAAGCAATATCAAAGCCTCTGATCATACAGTGAAGTAGGTCAAGCAACTAAATAGGTTCTTGATAGTGTTTAAGCCTTGTTTGAAAAGATTTGTTGATTTTTTTCAGAGGTCATGAATATTCTAGCCTACTTAGAAATGCCAGTGGGTAATATGTTAAGTGGTGCCCTAACAGTCTAGAAGAGTTTGTACCATCAGATGGGGAATGGTTTACTCCCAGGGAGAGCCATATTATTCCAGGTAGGCTACATTTGTAAATTCAAATTTTGTGGTACTGAAAATATATAACTTTCTGTTTCCATACAACAGATCTTTGCTTGTGTTTCTAGTGCTTGAATTAAATACTAGCCTGTTTAAACATTAACATAATTTGAATTTTGTTGTTTTTTGAAGAGGAGGGAGAAATCTCATCCAAAGAAATCCTACCAAAGCACCTATATCCCCCCATTCTGTATCCTCTCACTTTGCCCTATTTTTTTCCATAGAACTTGTCCCCATCTAGAATGATTTTATATATTTATTTTTTGTTTGGTAATTATCTCCTTCTCCCAGTAGAATGAAAGCTCTGTGGGGGTAGGGTTTTCGTTTGTCTTGTTTACCCTTATATGCCAGTATGAAGAAGAATTCCTAGCACATTTGTGGTGCTTAATATTTTTTTACTGGATGATATCATTTGATTATTTTAAAGAAATTGTCATATGGAATATCATTAAATACTAGTAAGAATTACATTAAATGTGCCATAATGTATATATATAAACTTCGTCGCAGGAAAAGGAGAGAAAGTCAAGAAGAATCAAGGAAGACATTTTGGAAGAGTGGAACCCTCTAGACTTGCTACTCAAATGGTGTGGCCTAAGAACCAGCAACATTAGCAACACATGGGAGGTTGTTAAAAATGTAGGATCTCAGTTTCTACCCCAAATCTCCTCAGTCAGAATCAATATTTTAACAAGGCACCAGATGATTCAAATGCACATTAAATTTGAGAAGTACTACCCTGGAACCTATTTAGAACACCTGTACTTGATAGAAGGCATCAAAACGTGTCTTTCCTCCCCCAGTACAGGCTTCCAGCAGCCATGGTGGAGTGGAAAGTGATTCTTGATGATACTCTTTTGGATCCTTGAGTGTGATTAATTAGGTTCACCCCCCCACCCCCGCCGCTGCCCCCAGATCCTTACAAGAGGGTCTAGAATGATATCAGAAGATTGTCTTACCCAGTTCCAGAAAGACTCCCTTCTTGCTTAATGATGCTTGAAATTCCTTTAACTGGGGAGAAAAGTCTTTTATGTCTCAGCCAGAAATAAAAAGCCTAAAGTGCAAATACCTGGAAAAGGTAAAATATAGATAGAATCTTAATCACACTAAGGTGAAACCCAACAACAAGAATTAAAGATTGAGATCAGATTTCTGCAAGTTGTATTCACTAGGGAGATAATATGACAGAAAGAGGGGAATGTAGGAACCAGAAAATAAAATTTAAAGGCGTGACAAATTTTGTGGGGCAAACTTTATCTACTTTGAATTGAAAAGAAACAATGTATTCTTGTCCACATAAACTCATGAAGATTTTTAAAATTCTAACTTTATTATAAAAGTGCTTTATTCCTGTAGTTTTGATACGTCAGTGTTATCCAATAATCCAAAATAAATTTACAGCCCAGTGAGCTACAATGTCAGCATTAGCCATCCTACCTGTAGGCAGCACACCCAACCCAAGGAAGAACTGACCTCAGGAGGCCATGTTAAAGAGGAGTACCCTGGCAGGTTTGCCGTTTGGAGAAATCAGGACAATGAAAGCACATTTTTTTCTGGGAACTCAACCTGCTACCAGCTGATAGTCATCTTAAGAGGCACTTTTCTATAAATCACTGTAATTTAAAAACCAAATACTTTGAAACTCCTTTTGCCAGATCAAATCAAACTGACTCTCAGTTGGTGGAAGGCCCAGATGTGAGTTTCGTAACACACATCAATTACTATCTAATCCATCACTTGTAATGACTGAATGTGCTCAGTGCCATTCCCAGAACCACTGTCATGGAAACAAATAACAGCATCTAGGTAGGAGTGGAATTTTAAAATGCTCTTATCACTATCTGTAAAGCATGAGTTGAACATATGTAAGCCATATCATGTTTTGAGCTATTTAAAGCCCAAGTTGTAAGCAGCAGGAGATGTTGCTATGTAAAGATGTCAATTTCTCTAATAGCTCCTAGGACACTTGTTTGGTAATAGCCAACACTTTCCAGGTAATGGTATGTCCCCTAACACGCTCATTAATGATATATCCCCTAACATGCTCTGTGATAGACAGGAGCATTCTTTTCCACACACAGAGTGTTGGTCTATTCGTGTCCTTCACATCGTCATAAGTTGCTTTCAACAGAAAATAATATTGCAAGTCTACACAGTGGGAATAAGCTGACAGAAACATGAATAGTACACAAGCCATTAGAACAACCAAACCAACTTCACAGCTAAAATTTCAAGTCCATTACCTTCCTAGTGGGTTTGTGTCAGCTGTAACTTTATTTTCTACTTGAACCATGGTCAGTTATTCTAGTGAGAGGTCATCATCCATCACCATCGCCATTATTAAACTGTATTTGGTGTTTAGTCTGTGCCAGGTACTGCTCTGCACATGTTATATGTATTAATTCATTTCTTTCTCATAAAAATCATTATGTGACAGATGCTGTTATTATTCCCAATTTACAAATGAGGAAACTGAGGCCAGAGTGGTTAAGGAACTCACACCGGGTCATATACATAACCTTGGATGTGTTGGATGCTTAACAGAGTACAGATTCTATCCTCCCTTGTTGCACTTTCTACAGCTCCATATTTTAACACACACAAACACACTGCCTCCCAGTCTTTTTGATCAGCTAGAAAGTAATCAAAAAGAAAACTCGATGGATAGAGGAGGTGCTGAGGTACTGCTAGGGAGAGTTCCTTGCATCAGTCACTTCAGCTATTTAAAAAGAGCCTTTGCAGGGTCACCATTGCCCATGCCCAGGTGTGTGGCTTTGGAGATACAACCTGTAAGCGGAAGCCAAGGACCCCCTTGGAACACGGCCCAGGTAGCACAATCACGTGGAAATCATCCCAACAAGGGCCTCATCCTAGCTCAATGTTACTCCTTTTGTCGTTCACTATGGGCACAGGAAGCTTAACTGTGCCACTTACAAGGTTAAAGATTTCTGAGGACTACAGATGGTTAACTACAATGGAGATTCTCTTCTATGGAATAAGAACTAGAAGCAGCTTATTATACATGTGACTTAAGCAAAAACCATAAGAAAGAAAATATAAAAGTAATTGAACTTTGGGCTACCTAAACATTCTATGTGATCAGTAGTACTCACCCTACAAATATTTTCCTTTCACCTCAATACCACTTCTTAAAGAACTGATGAAGACTCAGCCAGGTAGTGTTGAGGGAAGTGTCTCTGTTCTGAAGTTCCTGTCTACAACTCTCCTTACACAGTTCATCATATTCTGCGTACTCCACACTATCCTTGTCATGCCTGCAATCTGTGCTTTGAAGTGTTTTCTCATGTACGTTCCTCCATTACTAAGGCCAGGAAACTTTTAGTCCTTGCCTTTGCTTGTACACAAAACATGATTTAAGTATGGTATTTATACCAGTAAATATAAATTAACAGTATTTCTAAGAATGTTCACTTCCTCCAGTACATTTCACAAATTTTCCTGCTCTAGCCCAGGAAAGATTTCTCCCTCTATGTGCGTGGTCCCACAGTGCTATTCTTGTCTACATGTCCCTGTTTCAGGTCACTCCCAGTCTTGCCCTGTGTTTGGCCACCCTGAGACCATTTGGAGAGATGTTTTGTTTTCTTTTGCTCCTTTTGTTCAGAAAAAAAAATTTTTTTTTTTTTGAGTTGGAGTCTCACTCTGTCGCCCAGACTGGAGTGCAGTGGCACGCTCCCGACCACCTCAGCCTCGACCTGCTGGGCTCTGGTGATCCTTCTGCCTCAGCCTTCCAAGTAGCTGGAACTATAGGCGCGCGCTACCATGCCCAACTAGTTTTTTTTTTAATTTATTGTAGAGGTAAGGTCTCGCCAAGTTGCCCAGGCGGGTCTCGAACCCGCGGGTTCAGGCAATTCACTCACCTCGGCCTCTCAAAGCGTGGGATTACAGGCTGAGCCACCGAGCCCGGCTCAGAAAAATATTTTTTAGATTGGGGTCCAAACGAGGGATGACTGGCCTTCCCCCAACTCTCTGGGGGAAATATGCTATCTTTCTCCCCACTGATCTTCACTCTTTATTTCTGAAACAATTAAATGTTCTTACTGACTCTTCTAAGAGAGTCAGGACATGATCTAACTCAGCACAGAGGAAAGAAAATTAATTTCCAAAGTCTGCTTAAGGTGCCTGGAACAGGACACTATAAAGGGCAAGCTAAGAAATCATTTGTGATTCACACTAATGGTTCTACAAAGAAGAACCCTGGCATCAGCTAGTGCGATCAGGAGATTTTGGCAGATTCTCGGCCACTGGAGCAATAGTTTATGTGCCGGAGTAATAAGTTTCTATATGTTATTAGCTAAAAAAACTAAAAATATTTTTTAAAATCCCATAAAGTGGTTAACTTTGACCAAAGAGGAAAGAAACTCAGATGCCAACATTTGACTTAAAAACTTAAGAAACAGGCCAGGCTCGGTGGCTCAGCCTGTAATCCCAGCACTTTGAGAGGCCAAGGCAAGTGGATTGCCTGAGTCCGTGAGTTCAAGACCAGTCTGGACAACTTGGCGAGCCCTTGTCTCTACAACAAAATAAAGAACTAGCCAGGCATCGTAGCACACACCTGCAGTTCCAACTACTTGGGAGACTGAGACAGAAGGATCGCCAGAGCCCAGCAGGACGTCGCTGGGGTGGCCATGATTGTGCCATTGCACTCCAGCCTGGGTGACAGAGTGAGACTCCAACTCAAAAAAAAAAAAGGTAAGAAACAAATTTAGTGAGAGAGAGACTAAGTTTTATATTAATTTAACTGCCAAAGAGAAGCTTATATGTCAGTGCCTATGTTTTTGTTTTTGTTTGTGTGTGTGCGTGCATGCATGCATGTCTGTGTTTGTTTTAGTTGGGGTCTCACAGCTGTTTCCCAGGCTGGAATTCAGTGGCATGATCATGGTTTACTGCAACCTTGAACTCCTGGGCTCAAGTGATCCTCCTGCCTCAGCGTACCAAGTAGTCTAGACTACAGGCGCACACCTGGCTAATTTTTTTTTTTTTTTTGTAGAAACAAGATCTCACTATATTGCCCAAACTGGTCTCATACTCCTAGGCTCAAGCAATCATCCCACCTTGGCTTTTCAAAGTGCTGTGATTACAGGCGTGGGCCACTACATCTGGTTGTTTCCTGCTTTTTAAATCTAATCAATAATTTGCATTAGAAATTGCCTTAAAAATTCTGGTTCATTCAGTGAAACAGTTAAGCCCCTAAAAAAATTATACAAATAGAAATGCAATAGAAAAAATTCAAATAACTTAAAATCTAAATTAGTTAGGAACCTTTCAGAAGCAAGTAAAAGAAGTTCAACTCAAAATAGGTGGAGTTAATAATAAGGAGAAGGAGAAAACTGATTAACTCATGAAATAGTAAAGTCCAGAGAAACCTGAACCAGTAGTTTAAATCATACCATCTAGACTCAGTTTCTCTCCAGTTTTTGGCTATACAAACCTCTGGGTTGACTTTATTCTCAAGAGGACCCCATCTTCATGGGGACCTTGTAGTGCAGACTTACCTCAATTTAGAGCAGCAGTTCTACAGAAAAGGATGGTCTCTTCCCCATAATTCTGACAAAAGTCTCAGAATTGTGTCATTGTCCTAGATTGTACATGCCCATTTCTGAACCAATCACATGCTAAATGAATATAATATGCTAGAACTAGGAGTAGAAGAAGTTTCTGTATGCAAACCCCATCTAACCCTCAAAGAACTGATGAAACTGAGGAGAGATGTTTGCCCAGGGTAAAAGCAAGATATCATTACCAGAATAAAGGGAAATAGATGTCATACAATCTTAAAAAAAAACAAAACAACAACAACAAAAAAACTCATTCCAGTCCTCAGATGAAATTAACTTGCCAACCTGAGCTTGTAAAATATTTATAGGAAATTTTAAAAAGGGAATTAAGCCCAGTGATACAAAGTCACAATTCCAGCTTTTGACTAATCAGCAAACACAGGCATGCATACATAAATGTATTAGAACAGTATCACTTCCATCTCAACAATAAGAAAATGTGTGGGTCACTCATGGAAATTAAAATCTGAATCTAGTCAGAAACCATTGTTATGTCAGTTCTAAAGTCATGAGCGTCCAAGTACATGATAATATACTCTCAAGTCAGAGAGGTCCTATTCCTCTTCACTTCAATTTGCATCTTGTCCTGACATTACACCATATGGTGAGGGCCAAGTGCTCTTATATGCAAAGTGGGTTCAGAGTAAATGAGCTAAAAATGTCTTATATGCATAATGGCTTTCGTTTCAACTTAGCTATGAATACTAGATTGCTGCAAACACCAAAATAATAGTGCTGCTAATGAGGAGATTTGTTAGTAACTTACAACACTGTCAACTCTAATGTTCAACCATAATGGTTATTATTTATTGATATGTTGTATGTGTACAAAGCAGTGGCTGAGGCCAAAAGGCAGTCTCTTAGCAGAACCCAAGCCTATTTGATATGAATAACCTCCTAAATATAACTATTTTAATTTTTTTTACCCCAAATCTCTGTTGTTTGCGATACCTTGATTGAAAAGATAAAGCCTAGATTTCAAGTCAGAACACCAGGGTTTATCCTGTAAGAGACTAAAATAAATTTACTAGTGACAACCTCCAGTGTTGGTGAGGATGCAGACCAACAAGTACTTTCATAGATCATCAGTGGGATGTCTTTGATCGAGCCTTTTGGAAAGAAATCTGACATAATATATTAAAATTTTAAAAGCACAAATCCTTTGACTCAGCAATTTTACTTCTGGGAATCAATCCTGTAAAAATTAAAGTACTAGTACTTAAGGACAGACATAACAAGGATGTTTATTGCAGTTGTATTTGTAATGGTAAAAACTTGAAACAACCTACATGTCTACAAAGGGTGGAAAGGTTGAATAGATCCATATGGTATGGTTTATCAAGCAACTATTAAAAGAATGAGTCAGATTTACATATTAACTTGGAGAGACGTACATGATATAGTATTGAGAAAAGCAAGTTGCAGGGAAGTTGTGTGTGGTAGAGAGAGATACACTCATATATAACTTTGTTTAAAAGAACAAAACAGTAGGGTTTGAATTTGGGTTTGCAGTTTCAGAGATCTTTGAACATTAATTCTTCATCTGCCAAATAAAAGCAATCTTATTTTGAAGGTCAGATGAGATGGTGATGATAATTATTTGTGAACTGTAACCAACAACCAAATGTCATATTATTATAAAATGATCTCATGTGAGTCTAAAGTTTAGGCTCCGCAAAGTCCTCCAAGGGTACTATCAACTTGCAAAGTTTTATTTGGGTCTATCTATGCCAATATGAGCCACCTCTTCTGGTTTCCAATTGTGTATAACCAGATGCACAAGACAAAAAGCAAATGGTAAATTATATAGCTAATACCAATACAGATTACCCATATAGTATTAAAAAAAAAAACAACTGCCAGTGTTTCCCAAAGGAGCTACACAATACATTTGTATTTTCAGTACTAACAAGATTATATTTATTTTGGTGGCTTGTTAAGTAGAGGATCATCAAAGATAACTGCTTTATAGAAATAGGGAGGCCGGGCTGGGTGGCTCAGCCTGTAATCCTGCACTTTGGGAGACCGAGGTGAGTGAATTGCCTGAGCCCGCGGGTTCGAGACCCGCGTGGCCAACTTGGCGAGACCTCATCTCTACAATAAATCAAAAACTAGCTGGGCGTGGTAGCGCGCACCTGTAGTTCCAGCTACTTGGAAGGCTGAGGCGGAAGGATCGCCGGAGCCCAGCAGGTCGAGGCTGCGGTGGCCGGGAGTGGCCACTGCACTCCAGTCTGGGCGACAGAGTGAGACTCCAATCAAAAAAAAAAAAAGAAATATGACTATATATAAGAAGTGT